>CAUJBB010000176.1:0-17500 GCA_963082805.1 Hemicrepidius hirtus | reverse complement strand
CCTACATACCTACATGCCTACATACCTACTTACCTACATACCTACATACCTACATACATACATACCTACATACCTACATACATACATACCTACATACCTACATACATACATACCTACATACCTACATACATACCTACATACATACCTACCTACATACCTACATACCTACATACCTACATACCTACATGCCTACATACCTACATACCTACATGCCTACATACCTACATACCTACATGCCTACATACCTACATACCTACATGCCTACATACCTACATACCTACATACCTACATACCTACATACCTACATACCTACATACCTACATACCTACATACCTACATACCTACATACCTACATACCTACATACCTACATACCTACATACCTACATACCTACATACCTACATACCTACATACCTACATACATACATACCTACATACCTACATACATACATACCTACATACCTACATACCTACATACCTACATACTTACATACCTATATGCCTACATACCTACATACCTACATGCCTACATACCTACATACCTACATGCCTACATACCTACATACCTACATGCCTACATACCTACATACCTACATACCTACATACCTACATACATACATACCTACATACCTACATACATACATACCTACATACCTACATACATACATAATTACATACCTACATACTTACCTACATACATACCTACCTACATACCTACATACCTACATACCTACATGCCTACATACCTACATACCTACATGCCTACATACCTACATACCTACATGCCTACATACCTACATACCTACATGCCTACATACCTACATACCTACATACCTACATACCTACATACCTACATACCTACATACCTACATACCTACACACCTACATACCTACATACCTACATGCGTACATACCTACATACCTACATACCTAGATACGTACATACCTACATACATACATACCTACATACCTACATACATACATACATACATACATACCTACATACCTACATACATACATACCTACATACCTACATACCTACATACCTACATACCTACATACCTATATACCTACATACCTACATACCTACATACCTACATACTTACATACCTACATACCTACATACCTACATGCCTACATACCTACATACCTACATACCTACATACCTACATACATACATACCTACATACCTACATACATACATACCTACATACATACATAATTACATACCTACATACTTACCTACATACATACCTACCTACATACCTACATACCTACATACCTACATGCCTACATACCTACATACCTACATGCCTACATACCTACATACCTACATGCCTACATACCTATATACCTACATGCCTACATACCTACATACCTACATACCTACATACCTACATACCTACATACCTACATACCTACATACCTACATACCTACATACCTACATACATACATACCTATATACCTACATACATACATACCTACATACCTACATACCTACATACCTACATACATACATACCTACATACCTACATACCTACATACCTACATACCTACATACCTACATACCTACATACCTACATACCTACATACCTACATACCTACATACATACATACCTATATACCTACATACATACATAGCTACATACCTACATACCTACATACCTACATACCTACATACCTACATACCTACATACCTACATACATACATACCTACATACCTACATACCTACATACCTACATACCTACATACCTACATGCCTACATACCTACATACCTACATGCCTACATACCTACATACCTACATGCCTACATACCTACATACCTACATACCTACATACCTACATACCTACATGCCTACATACCTACATACCTACATGCCTACATACCTACATACCTACATGCCTACATACCTACATACCTACATGCCTACATACCTACATACCTACATACCTACATACCTACATACCTACATACCTACATACCTACATACCTACATACCTACATACCTACATACCTACATACCTACATGCCTACATACCTACATACCTACATGCCTACATACCTACATACCTACATACCTACATACCTATATACCTACATACCTACATACCTACATACATACATACCTACATACCTACATACATACATACCTACATACCTACATACATACCTACATACATACCTACCTACATACCTACATACCTACATACCTACATACATACATACCTACATACCTACATACATACATACCTACATACCTACATACATACATACATACCTACATACCTACATACCTACATACATACATACCTACATACCTACATACATACATACCTACATACCTACATACCTAAATACCTACATACCTACATACCTACATACCTACATACCTACATACCTACATACCTACATACCTACATACCTACATACCTACATACCTACATACCTACATACCTACGTACCTACATGCCTACATACCTACATACCTACATACCTGCATACCTACATACCTACATAACTACATACCTACATACCTACATACCTACATACCTACATACCTACATACCTACATACATACATACCTACATACCTGCATACATACATACCTACATACCTACATACCTACATACCTACATACCTACATACTTACATACCTACATGCCTACATACCTACATACCTACATGCCTACATACCTACATACCTACATGCCTACATACCTACATACCTACATGCCTACATACCTACATACCTACATACCTACATACCTACATACATACATACCTACATACCTACATACATACATACCTACATACATACCTACCTACATACCTACATACCTACATACCTACATACCTACATGCCTACATACCTACATACCTACATGCCTACATACCTACATACCTACATGCCTACATACCTACATACCTACATGCCTACATACCTACATACCTACATACCTACATACCTACATACCTACATACCTACATACCTACATACCTACATACCTACATACCTACATACCTACATACCTACATACCTACATACCTACATACCTATATACCTATATACCCACATACCTACATACCTACATATACCTACATACCTACATGCCTACATACCTACATACCTACATGCCTACATACCTACATACCTACATGCCTACATACCTACATACCTACATGCCTACATATCTACATACCTACATACCTACATACATACATACCTACATACCTAGATACGTACATAGCTTCATACATACATACCTACATACCTACATACATACATACCTACATACCTACATACATACATACCTACATACCTACATACATACATACCTACATACCTACATACCTACATACCTACATACATACATACATACATACCTACATACCTACATACATACATACCTACATACCTACATACCTAAATACCTACATACCTACATACCTACATACCTACATACCTACATACCTACAAACCTACATACCTACATACCTACATACCTACATACCTACCTACCTACGTACCTACATGCCTACATACCTACATACCTACATACCTACATACCTACATACCTACATACCTACATACCTACATACCTACATACCTACATACCTACATACCTACATACCTACATACCTACATACATACATACCTACATACCTACATACATACCTACCTACATACCTACATACCTACATACCTACATGCCTACATACCTACATACCTACATGCCTACATACCTACATACCTACATGCCTACATGCCTACATACCTACATACCTACATGCCTACATACCTACATACCTACATACCTACATACCTACATACCTACATACCTACATACCTACATACCTACATACCTACATACCTACATACCTACATACCTACATACCTACATACCTACATACCTACATACCTACATACCTACATACCTA
The DNA here is from genome assembly GCA_963082805.1 of Hemicrepidius hirtus. Taxonomy (NCBI): domain Eukaryota; kingdom Metazoa; phylum Arthropoda; class Insecta; order Coleoptera; family Elateridae; genus Hemicrepidius; species Hemicrepidius hirtus. Next base: position 13,558 of record CAUJBB010000176.1, on the reverse strand, counting down.
CATACCTACATACCTACATACCTACATACCTACATACCTACATACCTACATACCTACATGCCTACATACCTACATACCTACATACCTACATACCTACATACCTACATACCTACATACCTACATACCTACATACCTACATACCTACATACCTACATACCTACATACCTACATACCTACATACCTACATACCTACATACCTACATACCTACATACCTATATACCTACATACCTACATACCTACATACCTACATGCCTACATACCTACATACCTACATGCCTACATACCTACATACCTACATACCTACATATACCTACATACCTACATGCCTACATACCTACATACCTACATGCCTACATACCTACATACCTACATGCCTACATACCTACATACCTACATGCCTACATACCTACATACCTACATACCTACAAACATACATACCTACATACCTACATATATACATACCTACATACCTACATACATACATACCTTCATACCTACATACATACCTACCTACATACCTACATACCTACATACCTACATGCCTACATACCTACATACCTACATGCCTACATACCTACATACCTACATGCCTACATACCTACATACCTACATGCCTACATACCTACATACCTACATACCTACATACCTACATACCTTCATACATACATACCTACATACCTACATACCTACATACCTACATACCTACATACCTACATACCTACATACCTACATACCTACATACCTACATACCTACATACCTACATACCTACATACCTACATGCCTACATACCTACATACCTACATACCTAGATACCTACATACCTACATACATACATACCTACATACCTACATACATACATACATACATACCTACATACCTACATACATACATACCTACATACCTACATACATACATACCTACATACCTACATACCTACATACATACATACCTACATACCTACATACATACATACATACCTACATACCTACATACCTACATACATACATACCTACATACCTACATACCTACATACGTACATACCTACATACCTACATACCTACATACCTACATACCTACATACCTACATACCTATATACCTACATACCTACATACCTACATACCTACATACCTACATACCTACATACCTACATACCTACATACCTACATACCTACATACCTACATACCTACATACCTACATACCTACATACCTACATACCTACATACCTACATACCTACGTACCTACATGCCTACATACCTACATACCTACATACCTACTTACCTACATACCTACATACATACATACCTACATACCTACATACCTAAATACCTACATACCTACATACCTACATACCTACATACCTACATACCTACATACCTACATGCCTACATACCTACATACCTACATGCCTACATACCTACATACCTACATGCCTACATACCTACATACCTACATACCTACATACCTACATACATACATACCTACACACCTACATACATACATACCTACATACCTACATACATACATACCTACATACCTACATACATACCTACATACATACCTACCTACATACCTACATACCTACATACCTACATACCTACATGCCTACATACCTACATACCTACATGCCTACATACCTACATACCTACATGCCTACATACCTACATACCTACATGCCTACATACCTACATACCTACATACCTACATACCTACATACCTACATACCTACATACCTACATACCTACATACCTACATACCTACATACCTACATACCTACATACCTACATACCTACATACCTACATACCTACATACCTACATACCTACATACATACATACCTACATACCTACATACATACATACCTACATACCTACATACCTACATACCTACATACTTACATACCTACATGCCTACATACCTACATACCTACATGCCTACATACCTACATACCTACATGCCTACATACCTACATACCTACATGCCTACATACCTACATACCTACATACCTACATACCTACATACATACATACCTACATACCTACATACATACATACCTACATACCTACATACATACATAATTACATACCTACATACTTACCTACATACATACCTACCTACATACCTACATACCTACATACCTACATGCCTACATACCTACATACCTACATGCCTACATACCTACATACCTACATGCCTACATACCTACATACCTACATGCCTACATACCTACATACCTACATACCTACATACCTACATACCTACATACCTACATACCTACACACCTACATACCTACATACCTACATGCCTACATACCTACATACCTACATACCTAGATACGTACATACCTACATACATACATACCTACATACCTACATACATACATACATACATACCTACATACCTACATACATACATACCTACATACCTACATACCTACATACCTACATACCTACATACCTACATACCTACATACCTACATACCTACATACTTACATACCTACATACCTACATACCTACATGCCTACATACCTACATACCTACATACCTACATACCTACATACATACATACCTACATACCTACATACCTAGATACGTACATACCTACATACATACATACCTACAAGCCTACATACATACATACATACATACCTACATACCTACATACATACATACCTACATACCTACATACCTACATACCTACATACCTACATACCTACATACCTACATACCTAGATACGTACATACCTACATACATACATACCTACATACCTACATACATACATACATACATACCTACATACCTACATACATACATACCTACATACCTACATACCTACATACCTACATACCTACATACCTACATACCTACATACCTACATACCTAGATACGTACATACCTACATACATACATACCTACATACCTACATACATACATACATACATACATACCTACATACCTACATACATACATACCTACATACCTACATACATACATACCTACATACCTACACACCTACATACCTACATACCTACATGCCTACATACCTACATACCTACATACCTAGATACGTACATACCTACATACATACATACCTACATACCTACATACATACATACATACATACCTACATACCTACATACATACATACCTACATACCTACATACCTACATACCTACATACCTACATACCTACATACCTACATACCTACATACCTACATACCTACATACCTACATACCTACATACCTACATACCTACATACCTACATACATACATACCTACATACCTACATACATACATACATACATACCTACATACCTACATACATACATACCTACATACCTACATACATACCTACATACATACCTACCTACATACCTACATACCTACATACCTACATACCTACATGCCTACATACCTACATACCTACATGCCTACATACCTACATACCTACATGCCTACATACCTACATACCTACATGCCTACATACCTACATACCTACATACCTACATACCTACATACCTACATACCTACATACCTACATACCTACATACCTACATACCTACATACCTACATACCTACATACCTACATACCTACATACCTACATACCTACATACCTACATACCTACATACATACATACCTACATACCTACATACATACATACCTACATACCTACATACCTACATACCTACATACTTACATACCTACATGCCTACATACCTACATACCTACATGCCTACATACCTACATACCTACATGCCTACATACCTACATACCTACATGCCTACATACCTACATACCTACATACCTACATACCTACATACATACATACCTACATACCTACATACATACATACCTACATACCTACATACATACATAATTACATACCTACATACTTACCTACATACATACCTACCTACATACCTACATACCTACATACCTACATGCCTACATACCTACATACCTACATGCCTACATACCTACATACCTACATGCCTACATACCTACATACCTACATGCCTACATACCTACATACCTACATACCTACATACCTACATACCTACATGCCTACATACCTACATACCTACATGCCTACATACCTACATACCTACATACCTACATACCTACATACCTTCATACATACATACCTACATACCTACATACCTACATACCTACATACCTACATACCTACATACCTACATACCTACATACCTACATACCTACATACCTACATACCTACATACCTACATACCTACATACCTACATGCCTACATACCTACATACCTAGATACCTACATACCTACATACATACATACCTACATACCTACATACATACATACCTACATACCTACATACCTACATACCTACATACCTACATACCTACATACCTACATACCTACATACCTAGATACGTACATACCTACATACATACATACCTACATACCTACATACATACATACATACATACCTACATACCTACATACATACATACCTACATACCTACATACCTACATACCTACATACCTACATACCTACATACCTACATACCTACATACCTAGATACGTACATACCTACATACATACATACCTACATACCTACATACATACATACATACATACATACCTACATACCTACATACATACATACCTACATACCTACATACATACATACCTACATACCTACACACCTACATACCTACATACCTACATGCCTACATACCTACATACCTACATACCTAGATACGTACATACCTACATACATACATACCTACATACCTACATACATACATACATACATACCTACATACCTACATACATACATACCTACATACCTACATACCTACATACCTACATACCTACATACCTACATACCTACATACCTACATACCTACATACCTACATACCTACATACCTACATACCTACATACCTACATACCTACATACCTACATACATACATACATACATACCTACATACCTACATACATACATACCTACATACCTACATACCTACATACCTACATACCTACATACCTACATACCTACATACATACATACCTACATACCTACATACCTAAATACCTACATACCTACATACCTACATACCTACATACCTACATACCTACATACCTACATGCCTACATACCTACATACCTACATGCCTACATACCTACATACCTACATGCCTACATACCTACATACCTACATACCTACATACCTACATACATACATACCTACACACCTACATACATACATACCTACATACCTACATACATACATACCTACATACCTACATACATACCTACATACATACCTACCTACATACCTACATACCTACATACCTACATACCTACATGCCTACATACCTACATACCTACATGCCTACATACCTACATACCTACATGCCTACATACCTACATACCTACATGCCTACATACCTACATACCTACATACCTACATACCTACATACCTACATACCTACATACCTACATACCTACATACCTACATACCTACATACCTACATACCTACATACCTACATACCTACATACCTACATACCTACATACCTACATACCTACATACATACATACCTACATACCTACATACATACATACCTACATACCTACATACCTACATACCTACATACTTACATACCTACATGCCTACATACCTACATACCTACATGCCTACATACCTACATACCTACATGCCTACATACCTACATACCTACATGCCTACATACCTACATACCTACATACCTACATACCTACATACATACATACCTACATACCTACATACATACATACCTACATACCTACATACATACATAATTACATACCTACATACTTACCTACATACATACCTACCTACTTACCTACATACCTACATACCTACATGCCTACATACCTACATACCTACATGCCTACATACCTACATACCTACATGCCTACATACCTACATACCTACATGCCTACATACCTACATACCTACATACCTACATACCTACATACCTACATACCTACATACCTACACACCTACATACCTACATACCTACATGCCTACATACCTACATACCTACATACCTAGATACGTACATACCTACATACATACATACCTACATACCTACATACATACATACATACATACCTACATACCTACATACATACATACCTACATACCTACATACCTACATACCTACATACCTACATACCTACATACCTACATACCTACATACCTACATACTTACATACCTACATACCTACATACCTACATGCCTACATACCTACATACCTACATACCTACATACCTACATACATACATACCTACATACCTACATACCTAGATACGTACATACCTACATACATACATACCTACAAGCCTACATACATACATACATACATACCTACATACCTACATACATACATACCTACATACCTACATACCTACATACCTACATACCTACATACCTACATACCTACATACCTACATACCTACATACCTAGATACGTACATACCTACATACATACATACCTACATACCTACATACATACATACATACATACCTACATACCTACATACATACATACCTACATACCTACATACCTACATACCTACATACCTACATACCTACATACCTACATACCTACATACCTAGATACGTACATACCTACATACATACATACCTACATACCTACATACATACATACATACATACATACCTACATACCTACATACATACATACCTACATACCTACATACATACATACCTACATACCTACACACCTACATACCTACATACCTACATGCCTACATACCTACATACCTACATACCTAGATACGTACATACCTACATACATACATACCTACATACCTACATACATACATACATACTTACCTACATACCTACATACATACATACCTACATACCTACATACCTACATACCTACATACCTACATACCTACATACCTACATACCTACATACCTACATACCTACATACCTACATACCTACATACCTACATACCTACATACCTACATACCTACATACCTATATACCTACATACCTACATACCTACATACATACATACCTACATACCTACATACATACCTACCTACATACCTACATACCTACATACCTACATGCCTACATACCTACATACCTACATGCCTACATACCTACATACCTACATGCCTACATACCTACATACCTACATGCCTACATACCTACATACCTACATACCTACATACCTACATACCTACATACCTACATACCTACATACCTACATACCTACATACCTACATACCTACATACCTACATACCTACATACCTACATACCTACATACCTACATACCTACATACCTACATACCTACATACCTACATACCTACATACCTACATGCCTACATACCTACATACCTACATACCTACATACCTACATACCTACATACCTACATACCTACATACCTACATACCTACATACCTACATACCTACATACCTACATACCTACATACCTACATACCTACATACCTACATACCTACATACCTACATACCTATATACCTACATACCTACATACCTACATACCTACATGCCTACATACCTACATACCTACATGCCTACATACCTACATACCTACATACCTACATATACCTACATACCTACATGCCTACATACCTACATACCTACATGCCTACATACCTACATACCTACATGCCTACATACCTACATACCTACATGCCTACATACCTACATACCTACATACCTACATACATACATACCTACATACCTACATATATACATACCTACATACCTACATACATACATACCTTCATACCTACATACATACCTACCTACATACCTACATACCTACATACCTACATGCCTACATACCTACATACCTACATGCCTACATACCTACATACCTACATGCCTACATACCTACATACCTACATGCCTACATACCTACATACCTACATACCTACATACCTACATACCTTCATACATACATACCTACATACCTACATACCTACATACCTACATACCTACATACCTACATACCTACATACCTACATACCTACATACCTACATACCTACATACCTACATACCTACATACCTACATGCCTACATACCTACATACCTAGATACCTACATACCTACATACATACATACCTACATACCTACATACATACATACATACATACCTACATACCTACATACATACATACCTACATACCTACATACATACATACCTACATACCTACATACCTACATACATACATACCTACATACCTACATACATACATACATACCTACATACCTACATACCTACATACATACATACCTACATACCTACATACCTACATACGTACATACCTACATACCTACATACCTACATACCTACATACCTACATACCTACATACCTACATACCTACATACCTACATACCTACATACCTACATACCTACATACCTACATACCTACATACCTACATACCTACATACCTACATACCTACATACCTACATACCTACATACCTACATACCTACATACCTACATACCTACGTACCTACATGCCTACATACCTACATACCTACATACCTACATACCTACATACATACATACCTACATACCTACATACCTAAATACCTACATACCTACATACATACATACCTACATACCTACATACCTACATGCCTACATACCTACATACCTACATGCCTACATACCTACATACCTACATGCCTACATACCTACATACCTACATACCTACATACCTACATACATACATACCTACATACCTACATACATACATACCTACATACCTACATACATACATACCTACATACCTACATACATACCTACATACATACCTACCTACATACCTACATACCTACATACCTACATACCTACATGCCTACATACCTACATACCTACATGCCTACATACCTACATACCTACATGCCTACATACCTACATACCTACATGCCTACATACCTACATACCTACATACCTACATACCTACATACCTACATACCTACATACCTACATACCTACATACCTACATACCTACATACCTACATACATACACACCTACATACCTACATACCTACATACCTACATACTTACATACCTACATGCCTACATACCTACATACCTACATGCCTACATACCTACATAACTACATGCCTACATACCTACATACCTACATGCCTACATACCTACATACCTACATACCTACATACCTACATACATACATACCTACATACCTACATACATACATACCTACATACCTACATACATACATAATTACATACCTACATACTTACCTACATACATACCTACCTACATACCTACATACCTACATACCTACATGCCTACATACCTACATACCTACATGCCTACATACCTACATACCTACATGCCTACATACCTACATACCTACATGCCTACATACCTACATACCTACATACCTACATACCTACATACCTACATACCTACATACCTACACACCTACATACCTACATACCTACATGCCTACATACCTACATACCTACATACCTAGATACGTACATACCTACATACATACATACCTACATACCTACATACATACATACATACATACCTACATACCTACATACATACATACCTACATACCTACATACCTACATACCTACATACCTACATACCTACATACCTACATACCTACATACCTACATACTTACATACCTACATACCTACATACCTACATGCCTACATACCTACATACCTACATACGTACATACCTACATACATACATACCTACATACCTACATACATACATACCTACATACATACATAATTACATACCTACATACTTACCTACATACATACCTACCTACATACCTACATACCTACATACCTACATGCCTACATACCTACATACCTACATGCCTACATACCTACATACCTACATGCCTACATACCTACATACCTACATGCCTACATACCTACATACCTACATACCTACATACCTACATACCTACATACCTACATACCTACATACCTACATACCTACATACCTACATACCTACATACCTACATACATACATACCTATATACCTACATACATACATACCTACATACCTACATACCTACATACCTACATACATACATACCTACATACCTACATACCTACATACCTACATACCTACATACCTACATACCTACATACCTACATACCTACATACCTACATACCTACATACCTACATACCTACATACATACATACCTATATACCTACATACATACATACCTACATACCTACATACCTACATACCTACATACCTACATACATACATACCTATATACCTACATGCCTACATACCTACATACCTACATGCCTACATACCTACATACCTACATGCCTACATACCTACATACCTACATGCCTACATACCTACATACCTACATACCTACATACCTACATACCCACATACCTACATACCTACATACCTACATACCTACATACCTACATACCTACATACCTACATACCTACATACCTACATACATACATACCTACATACCTACATACATACATACCTACATACCTACATACCTACATACCTACATACTTACATACCTACATGCCTACATACCTACATACCTACATGCCTACATACCTACATACCTACATGCCTACATACCTACATACCTACATGCCTACATACCTACATACCTACATACCTACATACCTACATACATACATACCTACATACCTACATACATACATACCTACATACCTACATACATACACAATTACATACCTACATACTTACCTACATACATACCTACCTACACACCTACATACCTACATACCTACATGCCTACATACCTACATACCTACATGCCTACATACCTACATACCTACATGCCTACATACCTACATACCTACATGCCTACATACCTACATACCTACATACCTACATACCTACATACCTACATACCTACATACCTACATACTTACATACCTACATACCTACATACCTACATGCCTACATACCTACATACCTACATACCTACATACCTACATACCTACATACATACCTACATACCTACATACATACATACCTACATACATACATAATTACATACCTACATACTTACCTACATACATACCTACCTTCATACTTACATACCTACATACCTACATGCCTACATACCTACATACCTACATGCCTACATACCTACATACCTACATGCCTACATACCTACATACCTACATGCCTACATACCTACATACCTACATACCTACATACCTACATACCTACATACCTACATACCTACATACCTACATACCTACATACCTACATACCTACATACCTACATACCTACATACCTACATACATACATACCTATATACCTACATACATACATACCTACATACCTACATACCTACATACATACATACCTACATACATACATACCTACATACCTACATACCTACATACCTACATACCTACATACCTACATACCTACATACCTACATACCTACATATCTACATACCTACATACTTACATACCTACATGCCTACATACCTACATACCTACATGCCTACATACCTACATACCTACATGCCTACATACCTACATACCTACAAGCCTACATACCTACGTACCTACATACCTACATACCTACATGCCTACATACCTACATACCTACATGCCTACATACCTACATACCTACATGCCTACATACCTACATACCTACATGCCTACATACCTACATACCTACATACCTACATACCTACATACCTACATACCTACATACCTACATACCTACATACCTACATACCTACATACCTACATACCTACATACCTACATACCTACATGCCTACATACCTACATACCTACATACCTACATACCTACATACCTACATACCTACATGCCTACATACCTACATACCTACATACCTACATACCTACATACCTACATACCTACATACATACGTACCTACATGCCTACATATCTACATACCTACATACCTACATACCTACATACCTACATACCTACATACCTACATACCTACATACCTACATACCTACATACCTACATAGCTACATACCTACATACCTATATACCTACATACCTACATACCTACATACCTACATACCTACATACATACATACCTACATACCTACATACCTACATACCTACATACCTACATACCTACATACCTACATACCTACATACCTACATACCTAGATACGTACATACCTACATACATACATACCTACATACCTACATACATACATACATACATACCTACATACCTACATACATACATACCTACATACCTACATACCTACATACCTACATACCTACATACCTACATACCTACATACCTACATACCTACATACCTACATACCTACATACTTACATACCTACATACCTACATACCTACATGCCTACATACCTACATACCTACATACCTACATACCTACATACATACCTACATACCTACATACATACATACCTACATACATACATAATTACATACCTACATACTTACCTACATACATACCTACCTACATACCTACATACCTACATACCTACATGCCTACATACCTACATACCTACATGCCTACATACCTACATACCTACATGCCTACATACCTACATACCTACATGCCTACATACCTACATACCTACATACCTACATACCTACATACCTACATACCTACATACCTACATACCTACATACCTACATACCTACATACCTACATACCTACATACCTACATACCTACATACATACATACCTATATACCTACATACATACATACCTACATACCTACATACCTACATACATACATACCTACATACATACATACCTACATACCTACATACCTACATACCTACATACCTACATACCTACATACCTACATACCTACATACCTACATATCTACATACCTACATACTTACATACCTACATGCCTACATACCTACATACCTACATGCCTACATACCTACATACCTACATGCCTACATACCTACATACCTACAAGCCTACATACCTACGTACCTACATACCTACATACCTACATGCCTACATACCTACATACCTACATGCCTACATACCTACATACCTACATACCTACATACCTACATACCTACATACCTACATACCTACATACCTACATACCTACATACCTACATACCTACATACCTACATACCTACATACCTACTTACCTACATACCTACATACCTACATACCTACATACCTACATACCTACATACCTACATACCTACATACCTACATACCTACATACCTACATACCTACATACCTACATACCTACATACCTACATACCTACATACCTACATACCTACATACCTACATACCTACATACCTACATACCTACATACCTACATACCTACATACCTACATACCTACATACCTACATACCTACATACCTACATACCTACATACCTACATACCTACATACCTACATACCTACATACCTACATACCTACATACCTACATACCTACATACCTACATACCTACATACCTACATACC
>CAUJBB010000175.1:37500-40000 GCA_963082805.1 Hemicrepidius hirtus | reverse complement strand
GTATGTAGGTATGTATGTATGTAGGTATGTAGGTATGTATGTAAGTAGGTATGTAGGTATCTAGGTATGTAGGTATGTAGGTATGTAGGTATGTAGGTATGTAGGTATGTAGGTATGTAGGTATGTAGGTATGTACGTATGTAGGTATGTAGGTATGTAGGTATGTAGGTATATAGGCATGTAGGTATGTAGGTATGTAGGCATGTAGGTATGTAGGTATGTAGGTATGTAGGTATGTAGGTATGTAGGTTTGTAGGTATGTAGGTATGTAGGTATGTAGGAATGTAGGTATGTAGGTATGTAGGTATGTAGGTATTTAGGTATGTAGGTATGTAGGTATGTATGTAGGTATGTAGGTATGTATGTATGTAGGTATGTAGGTATGTAGGTATGTATGTATGTAGGTATGTAGGTATGTATGTATGTAGGTATGTAGGCATGTAGTTATGTAGGTATGTAGGCATGTAGGTATGTAGGTATGTAGGCATGTAGGTATGTAGGTATGTAGGTATGTAGGTAGGTATGTATGTAGGTATGTAGGTATGTATGTATGTAGGTATGTAGGTATGTAGGTATGTAGGCATGTAGGTATGTAGGTATGTAGGCATGTAGGTATGTAGGTATGTAGGCATGTAGGTATGTAGGTATGTAGGCATGTAGGTATGTAGGTATGTAGGTATGTAGGTATGTAGGTATGTAGGTATGTAGGTATGTAGGTATGTAGGTATGTAGGTATGTAGGTATGTAGGTATGTAGGTATGCGGGTATGTAGGTATGTAGGTATGTAGGTATGTAGGTATGTAGGTAAGTAGGTATGTAGGTATGTAGGTATGTAGGTATGTAGGTATGTAGGTATGTAGGTATGTAGGTATGTAGGTATGTAGGTATGTAGGTATGTATGTATGTAGGTATGTAGGTATGTATGTATGTAGGTATGTAGGTATGTAGGTATGTAGGTATGTATGTAGGTAGGTAGGTATGTATGTATGTAGGTATGTAGGTATGTATGTATGTATGTAGGTATGTAGGTATGTAGGTATGTAGGTATGTAGGTATGTAGGTATGTAGGCATGTAGGTATGTAGGTATGTAGGCATGTAGGTATGTAGGTATGTAGGTATGTAGGTATGTAGGTATGTAGGTATGTAGGTATGTAGGTATGTAGGTATGTAGGTATGTAGGTATGTAGGTATGTAGGTATGTAGGTATGTAGGTATGTAGGTATGTAAGTATGTAGGTATGTAGGTATGTGGGTATGTAGGTATGTAAGTATGTAGGTATGTAGGTATGTAGGTATGTAGGTATGTAGGTATATAGGCATGTAGGTATGTAGGTATGTAGGCATGTAGGTATGTAGGTATGTAGGTATGTAGGCATGTAGGTATGTAGGTATGTAGGTATGTAGGTATGTAGGTATGTAGGTATGTAGGCATGTAGGTATGTAGGTATGTAGGCATGTAGGTATGTAGGTATGTAGGCATGTAGGTATGTAGGTATGTAGGCATGTAGGTATGTAGGTATGTAGGTATGTAGGTATGTAGGTAGGTATGTATGTAGGTATGTAGGTATGTATGTATGTAGGTATGTAGGTATGTAGGCATGTAGGTATGTAGGTATGTAGGTATGTAGGTATGTAGGTATGTAGGTATGTAGGTATGTAGGTATGTAGGTATGTAGGTATGTATGTATGTAGGTATGTAGGTATGTAGGTTTGTAGGTATGTAGGTATGTAGGTATGTAGGTATGTAAGTATGTAGGCATGTAGGTACGTAAGAATGTAGGTATGTAGGTATGTAGGTATGTAGGTATGTAGGTATGTAGGTATGTAGGTATGTAGGTATGTAGGTATGTAGGTATTTAGGTATGTAGGTATGTAGGTATGTATGTATGTAGGTATGTAGGTATGTATGTATGTAGGTATGTAGGTATGTAGGTATGTATGTATGTAGGTATGTAGGTATGTATGTATGTATGTAGGTATGTAGGCATGTAGGTATGTAGGTATGTAGGCATGTAGGTATGTAGGTATGTAGGCATGTAGGTATGTCGGTATGTAGGTATGTAGGTAGGTATGTATGTAGGTATGTAGGTATGTATGGATGTAGGTATGTAGGTATGTATGTATGTAGGTATGTAGGTATGTATGTATGTAGGTATGTAGGTATGTAGGTATGTAGGCATGTAGGTATGTAGGTATGTAGGCATGTAGGTATGTAGGTATGTAGGCATGTAGGTATGTAGGTATGTAGGCATGTAGGTATGTAGGTATGTAGGTATGTAGGTATGTAGGTATGTAGGTATGTAGGTATGTAGGTATGTAGGTATGTAGGTATGTAGGTATGTAGGTATGTAGGTATGTAGGTATGTAGGTATGTAGGTATGTAGGTATGTATGTATGTAGGTAAGTAGGTATGTAGGTATGTAGGGTATGTAGGTATGTAGGTATGTAGGTATGTAGGTATGTAGGTATGTAGGTATGTAGGTATGTAGGTATGTATGTA
>CAUJBB010000175.1:7500-22500 GCA_963082805.1 Hemicrepidius hirtus | reverse complement strand
ACATACCTACATACCTACATACCTACATACCTACATACCTACATACCTACATACCTACATGCCTACATACCTACATACCTACATGCCTACATACCTACATACCTACATGCCTACATACCTACATACATACATACCTACATACCTACATACATACATACCTACATACCTACATACCTACATACCTACATACCTACATACCTACATACCTACATACCTACATACCTACATACCTACATACCTACATACCTACATACCTACATACCTACATGCCTACATACCTACATACCTACATGCCTACATACCTACATACCTACATGCCTACATACCTACATACATACATACCTACATACCTACATACATACATACCTACATACCTACATACCTACAAACATACATACCTACATAGCTACATACATACATACCTACATACCTACATACCTAAATACCTACATACCTACATACCTATATACCTACATACCTACATACCTACATACCTACATACCTACATACCTACATACCTACATACCTACATACCTACATACCTACATACATACATACCTACATACCTACATACCTACATACCTACATACCTACATACCTACATACCTACATACCTACATACCTACATACCTACATACCTACATACATACATACCTACATACCTACATACCTACATACCTACATATCTACATACCTACATACCTACATACCTACATACCTACATACCTACATACCTACATACCTACATACCTACATACATACATACCTACATACCTACATACCTACATACCTACATACCTACATACCTACATACATACATACCTACATACCTACATACCTACATACCTACATATCTACATACCTACATACCTACATACCTACATACCTACATACCTACATACCTACATACCTACATACCTACATACCTACATACCTACATACCTACATACCTACATGCCTACATACCTACATACCTACATGCCTACATACCTACATACCTACATGCCTACATACCTACATACCTACATACATACATACCTACATACCTACATACATACATACCTACATACCTACATACATACATACCTACATACCTACATACATACCTACCTACATACCTACATACCTACATCAATACATGCCTACATACCTACATACCTACATGCCTACATACCTACATACCTACATGCCTACATACCTACATACATACATACCTACATACATACATACCTACATACCTACATACATACATACCTACATACCTACATACCTACATACCTACATACCTACATACCTACATACCTACATACCTACATACATACATACCTACATACCTACATACATACATACCTACATACCTACATCAATACATGCCTACATACCTACATACCTACATGCCTACATACCTACATACCTACATGCCTACATACCTACATACATACATACCTACATACATACATACCTACATACCTACATACATACATACCTACATACCTACATACCTACATACCTACATACCTACATACCTACATACCTACATACCTACATACCTACATACATACATACCTACATACCTACATACCTACATACCTACATACCTACATACATACATACCTACATACCTACATACCTACATACCTACATACCTACATACCTACATACCTACATACCTACATACCTACATACCTACATACATACATACCTACATACCTACATACATACATACCTACATACCTACATACCTACATACATACATACCTACATACATACATACCTACATACCTACATACCTACATACCTACATGCCTATATACCTACATACCTACATACCTACATACCTACATACCTACATACATACATACCTACATACCTACATACATACATACCTACATACCTACATACATACATACCTACATACCTACATACATACATACCTACATACCTACATACATACATACCTACATACCTACATACATACATACCTACATACCTACATACATACATACCTACATACCTACATACATACATAGCTACATACCTACATACCTACATACCTACATACCTACATACCTACATACCTACATACCTACATACCTACATACCTACATACCTACATACCTACATACCTACATACCTACATACCTACATACCTACATACCTACATACCTACATACCTACATACCTACATACCTACATACCTACATACCTACATAATTACATACCTACATACCTACATACCTACATACCTACATACCTACATACCTACATACCTACATACCTACATACCTACATACCTACATACCTACATGCCTACATACCTACATACCTACGTACCTACATGCCTACATACCTACATACCTACATACCTACATACCTACATACCTACATACCTACATACCTACATACCTACATACCTACATACCTACATACTTACATACCTACATACCTACATACCTACATACCTACATACCTACATACCTACATACCTACATGCCTACATACCTACATACCTACATGCCTACATACCTACATACCTACATGCCTACATACCTACATACCTACATACCTACATACCTACATACATACATACCTACATACCTACATACATACATACCTACATACCTACATACCTACATACATACATACCTACATACCTACATACATACATACCTACATACCTACATACCTACATACCTACATACCTACATACCTACATACCTACAAACCTACATACATACATACCTACATACCTACATACATACATACCTACATACCTACATACCTACATACATACATACCTACATACATACATACCTACATACCTACATACCTACATACATACATACCTACATACATACCTACCTACATACCTACATACCTACATACCTACATGCCTACATACCTACATACATACATACCTACATACCTACATACCTACATACCTACATACCTACATACCTACATACCTACATACCTACATACCTACATACCTACATACATACATACCTACATACCTACATACATACATACCTACATACCTACATACCTACATACATACATACCTACATACATACATACCTACATACCTACATACCTACATACCTACATGCCTACATACCTACATACCTACATACCTACATACCTACATACCTACATACCTACATACCTACATACATACATACCTACATACCTACATACATACATACCTACATACCTACATACATACATACCTACATACCTACATACATACATACCTACATACCTGCATACATACATACCTACATACCTACATACATACATACCTACATACCTACATACATACATACCTACATACCTACATACATACATACCTACATACCTACATACATACATACCTACATACCTACATACATACATACCTACATACCTACATACATACATACCTACATACCTACATACCTACATACCTACATACCTACATACATACATACCTACATACCTACATACATACATACCTACATACCTACATACCTACATACATACATACCTACATACATACATACCTACATACCTACATACCTACATACCTACATACCTAAATACCTAAATACCTACATACCTACATACATACATACCTACATACCTACATACCTACATACCTACATACCTACATACATACATACCTATATACATACCTACCTACATACCTACATACCTACATACCTACATACCTACATACCTACATACCTACATACCTACATACCTACATACCTACATACCTACATACCTACATACCTACATACCTACATACCTACATACATACATACCTACATACCTACATACATACATACCTACATACCTACATACCTACATACATACATACCTACATACATACATACCTACATACCTACATACCTACATACCTACATGCCTACATACCTACATACCTACATACCTACATACCTACATACCTACATACCTACATACCTACATACATACATACCTACATACCTACATACATACATACCTACATACCTACATACATACATACCTACATACCTACATACATACATACCTACATACCTGCATACATACATACCTACATACCTACATACATACATACCTACATACCTACATACATACATACCTACATACCTACATACATACATACCTACATACCTACATACATACATACCTACATACCTACATACATACATACCTACATACCTACATACATACATACCTACATACCTACATACCTACATACCTACATACCTACATACATACATACCTACATACCTACATACATACATACCTACATACCTACATACCTACATACATACATACCTACATACATACATACCTACATACCTACATACCTACATACCTACATACCTAAATACCTACATACCTACATACATACATACCTACATACCTACATACCTACATACCTACATACCTACATACCTACATACCTACATACCTACATACATACATACCTACATACCTACATACATACATACCTACATACCTACATACCTACATACATACATACCTACATACATACATACCTACATACCTACATACCTACATACCTACATACCTAAATACCTACATACCTACATACATACATACCTACATACCTACATACCTACATACCTACATACCTACATACATACATACCTACATACATACCTACCTACATACCTACATACCTACATATCTACATGCCTACATACCTACATACCTACATACCTACATACCTACATACCTACATACATACATACCTACATACCTACATACATACATACCTACATACCTACATACATACATACCTACATACCTACATACCTACATACCTACATACCTACATACCTGCATACCTACATACCTACATACGTACATACCTACATACCTACATACCTACATACCTACATACCTACATACCTACATACCTACATACCTACATACCTACATACCTACATACCTACATACCTACATACCTACATACCTACATACCTACATACCTACATACCTACATACCTACATACCTACATACCTACATACCTACATGCCTACATACCTACATACCTACATACCTAGATCCCTACAAACCTACATACATACATACCTACATACCTACATACATACATACATACATACCTACATACCTACATACATACATACCTACATACCTACATACATACATACCTACATACCTACATACATACATACCTACATACCTACATACATACATACCTACATACCTACATACATACATACCTACATACCTACATACCTACATACCTACATACCTACATACCTACATACCTACATACCTACATACCTACATACCTACATACCTACATACCTACATACCTACATACCTACATACCTACATACCTACATACCTACATACCTACATACCTACATACCTACATACCTACATACCTACATACCTACATACCTACATACCTACATACCTACATACCTACATACCTACATACCTACATACATACATACCTACATACCTACATACATACATACCTACATACCTACATACATACATACCTACATACCTACATACATACCTACCTACATACCTACATACCTACATACCTACATACCTACATGCCTACATACCTACATACCTACATGCCTACATACCTACATACCTACATGCCTACATACCTACATACCTACATGCCTACATACCTACATATCTACATACCTACAAACCTACATACCTACATACCTACATACCTACATTCCTACATACCTACATGCCTACATACCTACATACCTACATGCCTATATACCTACATACCTACATACCTACATACCTACATACCTACATACCTAGATACCTACATACCTACATACATACATACCTACATACCTACATACATACATACCTACATACCTACATACCTACATACCTACATACATACATACCTACATACCTACATACATACATACCTACATACCTACATACCTACATACCTACATACCTACATACCTACTTACCTACATACCTACATACCTACATACCTACATACCTACATACCTACATACCTACATACCTACATACCTACATACCTACATACCTACGTACCTACATGCCTACATACCTACATACCTACATACCTACATACCTACATGCCTACATACCTACATACCTACATACCTACATACATACATACCTACATACCTACATACATACATACCTACATACCTACATACCTACATACATACATACCTACATACATACATACCTACATACCTACATACCTACATACCTACATACCTACATACCTACATACCTACATACCTACATACATACATACCTACATACATACATACCTACATACCTACATACATACATACCTACATACCTACATACACACATACCTACATACCTACATAATTATATACCTACATGCCTACATACCTACATACCTACATGCCTACATACCTACATACCTACATGCCTACATACCTACATACCTACATGCCTACATACCTACATACCTACATACCTACATACCTACATACATACATACCTACATACCTACATACATACATACCTACATACCTACATACCTACATACATACATACCTACATACCTACATACATACATACCTACATACCTACATACCTACATACCTACATACCTACATACCTACATACCTACATACCTACAAACCTACATACATACATACCTACATACCTACATACATACATACCTACATACCTACATACCTACATACATACATACCTACATACATACATACCTACATACCTACATACCTACATACCTACATACCTACATACCTACATACATACATACTACATACATACCTACCTACATACCTACATACCTACATACCTACATGCCTACATACCTACATACATACATACCTACATACCTACATACCTACATACCTACATACCTACATACCTACATACCTACATACCTACATACCTACATACCTACATACCTACATACCTACATACATACATACCTACATACCTACATACATACATACCTACATACCTACATACCTACATACATACATACCTACATACATACATACCTACATACCTACATACCTACATACCTACATGCCTACATACCTACATACCTACATACCTACATACCTACATACCTACATACCTACATACCTACATACATACATACCTACATACCTACATACATACATACCTACATACCTACATACATACATGACCTACATACCTACATACATACATACCTACATACCTGCATACATACATACCTACATACCTACATACATACATACCTACATACCTACATACATACATACCTACATACCTACATACATACATACCTACATACCTACATACATACATACATACCTACATACCTACATACATACATACCTACATACCTACATACATACATACCTACATACCTACATACCTACATACCTACATACCTACATACCTACATACATACATACCTACATACCTACATACATACATACCTACATACCTACATACCTACATACATACATACCTACATACATACATACCTACATACCTACATACCTACATACCTACATACCTAAATACCTACATACCTACATACATACATACCTACATACCTACATACCTACATACCTACATACCTACATACATACATACCTACATACATACCTACCTACATACCTACATACCTACATATCTACATGCCTACATACCTACATACCTACATACCTACATACCTACATACCTACATACATACATACCTAACATACCTACATACATACATACCTACATACCTACATACATACATACCTACATACCTACATACCTACATACCTACATACCTACATACCTACATACCTACATACATACATACCTACATACCTACATACCTACATACCTACATACCTACATACCTACATACCTACATACCTACATACCTACATACCTACATACCTACATACCTACATACCTACATACCTACATACCTACATACCTACATACCTACATACATACATACCTACATACCTACATACATACATACCTACATACCTACATACATACATACCTACATACCTACATACATACCTACCTACATACCTACATACCTACATACCTACATACCTACATGCCTACATACCTACATACCTACATGCCTACATACCTACATACCTACATGCCTACATACCTACATACCTACATGCCTACATACCTACATACCTACATACCTACAAACCTACATACCTACATACCTACATACCTACATACCTACATACCTACATGCCTACATACCTACATACCTACATGCCTATATACCTACATACCTAGATACCTACATACCTACATACCTACATACCTAGATACCTACATACCTACATACATACATACCTACATACCTACATACATACATACCTACATACCTACATACCTACATACCTACATACATACATACCTACATACCTACATACATACATACCTACATACCTACATACCTACATACCTACATACCTACATACCTACATACCTACTTACCTACATACCTACATACCTACATACCTACATACCTACATACCTACATACCTACATACCTACATACCTACATACCTACGTACCTACATGCCTACATACCTACATACCTACATACCTACATACCTACATACCTACATACCTACATACCTACATACCTACATACATACATACCTACATACCTACATACCTACATACCTACATACCTACAAACCTACATACATACATACCTACATACCTACATACATACATACCTACATACCTACATACCTACATACATACATACCTGCATACATACATACCTACATACCTACATACCTACATACCTACATACCTACATACATACATACCTACATACATACCTACCTACATACCTACATACCTACATACCTACATGCCTACATACCTACATACATACATACCTACATACCTACATACCTACATACCTACATACCTACATACCTACATACCTACATACCTACATACCTACATACCTACATACCTACATACATACATACCTACATACCTACATACATACATACCTACATACCTACATACCTACATACATACATACCTACATACATACATACCTACATACCTACATACCTACATACCTACATGCCTACATACCTACACACCTACATACCTACATACCTACATACCTACATACCTACATACCTACATACATACATACCTACATACCTACATACATACATACCTACATACCTACATACATACATACCTACATACCTACATACATACATACCTACATACCTGCATACATACATACCTACATACCTACATACATACATACCTACATACCTACATACATACATACCTACATACCTACATACATACATACCTACATACCTACATACATACATACCTACATACCTACATACATACATACCTACATACCTACATACATACATACCTACATACCTACATACCTACATACCTACATACCTACATACCTACATACATACATACCTACATACCTACATACATACATACCTACATACCTACATACCTACATACATACATACCTACATACATACATACCTACATACCTACATACCTACATACCTACATACCTAAATACCTACATACCTACATACATACATACCTACATACCTACATACCTACATACCTACATACCTACATACATACATACCTACATACATACCTACCTACATACCTACATACCTACATATCTACATGCCTACATACCTACATACCTACATACCTACATACCTACATACCTACATACATACATACCTACATACCTACATACATACATACCTACATACCTACATTCATACATACCTACATACCTACATACCTACATACCTACATACCTACATACCTACATACCTACATACCTACATACCTACATACGTACATACCTACATACCTACATACCTACATACCTACATACCTACATACCTACATACCTACATACCTACATACCTACATACCTACATACCTACATACCTACATACCTACATACCTACATACCTACATACCTACATACCTACATACCTACATACCTACATACCTACATACCTACATACCTACATACCTACATGCCTACATACCTACATACCTACATACCTAGATCCCTACAAACCTACATACATACATACCTACATACCTACATACATACATACATACATACCTACATACCTACATACATACATACCTACATACCTACATACATACATACCTACATACCTACATACATACATACCTACATACCTACATACATACATACCTACATACCTACATACATACATACCTACATACCTACATACCTACATACCTACATACCTACATACCTACATACCTACATACCTACATACCTACATACCTACATACCTACATACCTACATACCTACATACCTACATACCTACATACCTACATACCTACATACCTACATACCTACATACCTACATACCTACATACCTACATACCTACATACCTACATACCTACATACCTACATACCTACATACCTACATACCTACATACCTACATACCTACATACGTACATACATACATACCTACATACCTACATACATACATACCTACATACCTACATACATACATACCTACATACCTACATACATACCTACCTACATACCTACATACCTACATACCTACATACCTACATGCCTACATACCTACATACCTACATGCCTACATACCTACATACCTACATGCCTACATACCTACATACCTACATGCCTACATACCTACATACCTACATACCTACAAACCTACATACCTACATACCTACATACCTACATACCTACATACCTACATGCCTACATACCTACATACCTACATGCCTATATACCTACATACCTACATACCTACATACCTACATACCTACATACCTAGATACCTACATACCTACATACATACATACCTACATACCTACATACATACATACCTACATACCTACATACCTACATACCTACATACATACATACCTACATACCTACATACATACATACCTACATACCTACATACCTACATACCTACATACCTACATACCTACATACCTACTTACCTACATACCTACATACCTACATACCTACATACCTACATACCTACATACCTACATACCTACATACCTACATACCTACGTACCTACATGCCTACATACCTACATACCTACATACCTACATACATACATACCTACATACCTACATACATACATACCTACATACCTACATACATACATACCTACATACCTACATACATACATACCTACATACCTACATACATACCTACCTACATACCTACATACCTACATACCTACATACCTACATGCCTACATACCTACATACCTACATGCCTACATACCTACATACCTACATGCCTACATACCTACATACCTACATGCCTACATACCTACATATCTACATACCTACAAACCTACATACCTACATACCTACATACCTACATTCCTACATACCTACATGCCTACATACCTACATACCTACATGCCTATATACCTACATACCTACATACCTACATACCTACATACCTACATACCTAGATACCTACATACCTACATACATACATACCTACATACCTACATACATACATACCTACATACCTACATACCTACATACCTACATACATACATACCTACATACCTACATACATACATACCTACATACCTACATACCTACATACCTACATACCTACATACCTACTTACCTACATACCTACATACCTACATACCTACATACCTACATACCTACATACCTACATACCTACATACCTACATACCTACATACCTACGTACCTACATGCCTACATACCTACATACCTACATACCTACATACCTACATGCCTACATACCTACATACCTACATACCTACATACATACATACCTACATACCTACATACATACATACCTACATACCTACATACCTACATACATACATACCTACATACATACATACCTACATACCTACATACCTACATACCTACATACCTACATACCTACATACCTACATACCTACATACATACATACCTACATACATACATACCTACATACCTACATACATACATACCTACATACCTACATACACACATACCTACATACCTACATAATTATATACCTACATGCCTACATACCTACATACCTACATGCCTACATACCTACATACCTACATGCCTACATACCTACATACCTACATGCCTACATACCTACATACCTACATACCTACATACCTACATACATACATACCTACATACCTACATACATACATACCTACATACCTACATACCTACATACATACATACCTACATACCTACATACATACATACCTACATACCTACATACCTACATACCTACATACCTACATACCTACATACCTACATACCTACAAACCTACATACATACATACCTACATACCTACATACATACATACCTACATACCTACATACCTACATACATACATACCTACATACATACATACCTACATACCTACATACCTACATACCTACATACCTACATACCTACATACATACATACCTACATACATACCTACCTACATACCTACATACCTACATACCTACATGCCTACATACCTACATACATACATACCTACATACCTACATACCTACATACCTACATACCTACATACCTACATACCTACATACCTACATACCTACATACCTACATACCTACATACCTACATACATACATACCTACATACCTACATACATACATACCTACATACCTACATACCTACATACATACATACCTACATACATACATACCTACATACCTACATACCTACATACCTACATGCCTACATACCTACATACCTACATACCTACATACCTACATACCTACATACCTACATACCTACATACATACATACCTACATACCTACATACATACATACCTACATACCTACATACATACATACCTACATACCTACATACATACATACCTACATACCTGCATACATACATACCTACATACCTACATACATACATACCTACATACCTACATACATACATACCTACATACCTACATACATACATACCTACATACCTACATACATACATACATACCTACATACCTACATACATACATACCTACATACCTACATACATACATACCTACATACCTACATACCTACATACCTACATACCTACATACCTACATACATACATACCTACATACCTACATACATACATACCTACATACCTACATACCTACATACATACATACCTACATACATACATACCTACATACCTACATACCTACATACCTACATACCTAAATACCTACATACCTACATACATACATACCTACATACCTACATACCTACATACCTACATACCTACATACATACATACCTACATAC
Organism: Hemicrepidius hirtus; assembly: GCA_963082805.1. Lineage (NCBI taxonomy): Eukaryota > Metazoa > Arthropoda > Insecta > Coleoptera > Elateridae > Hemicrepidius > Hemicrepidius hirtus. Next base: position 9,069 of record CAUJBB010000175.1, on the reverse strand, counting down.
ATACCTACCTACATACCTACATACCTACATATCTACATGCCTACATACCTACATACCTACATACCTACATACCTACATACCTACATACATACATACCTACATACCTACATACATACATACCTACATACCTACATACATACATACCTACATACCTACATACCTACATACCTACATACCTACATACCTACATACCTACATACATACATACCTACATACCTACATACCTACATACCTACATACCTACATACCTACATACCTACATACCTACATACCTACATACCTACATACCTACATACCTACATACCTACATACCTACATACCTACATACCTACATACCTACATACCTACATACATACATACCTACATACCTACATACATACATACCTACATACCTACATACATACATACCTACATACCTACATACATACCTACCTACATACCTACATACCTACATACCTACATACCTACATGCCTACATACCTACATACCTACATGCCTACATACCTACATACCTACATGCCTACATACCTACATACCTACATGCCTACATACCTACATACCTACATACCTACAAACCTACATACCTACATACCTACATACCTACATACCTACATACCTACATGCCTACATACCTACATACCTACATGCCTATATACCTACATACCTAGATACCTACATACCTACATACCTACATACCTAGATACCTACATACCTACATACATACATACCTACATACCTACATACATACATACCTACATACCTACATACCTACATACCTACATACATACATACCTACATACCTACATACATACATACCTACATACCTACATACCTACATACCTACATACCTACATACCTACATACCTACTTACCTACATACCTACATACCTACATACCTACATACCTACATACCTACATACCTACATACCTACATACCTACATACCTACGTACCTACATGCCTACATACCTACATACCTACATACCTACATACCTACATACCTACATACCTACATACCTACATACCTACATACATACATACCTACATACCTACATACCTACATACCTACATACCTACAAACCTACATACATACATACCTACATACCTACATACATACATACCTACATACCTACATACCTACATACATACATACCTGCATACATACATACCTACATACCTACATACCTACATACCTACATACCTACATACATACATACCTACATACATACCTACCTACATACCTACATACCTACATACCTACATGCCTACATACCTACATACATACATACCTACATACCTACATACCTACATACCTACATACCTACATACCTACATACCTACATACCTACATACCTACATACCTACATACCTACATACATACATACCTACATACCTACATACATACATACCTACATACCTACATACCTACATACATACATACCTACATACATACATACCTACATACCTACATACCTACATACCTACATGCCTACATACCTACACACCTACATACCTACATACCTACATACCTACATACCTACATACCTACATACATACATACCTACATACC
>CAUJBB010000174.1:0-12500 GCA_963082805.1 Hemicrepidius hirtus | reverse complement strand
AAAGGCCTCGGCGACGACTTCGGCAGTCATTTCAGCTATAGGTACTGCTTCGGGCCACCGGGAGAATCGATCGATCATTGTTAAAATATAACGCTGTCCTCGACTCGGTGGCAGCGGTCCAACCAGGTCTAGGTGCACGTGTTGGAATCTTTCGTCTGGTACCGGAAAGTGCTGGATTGGGCTTTTAGTGTGCTGCTGGACTTTTGATCGCTGGCAAGCTATGCACGTCTTCACCCACATCGTTATGTCCTTTTTCATACCCGGCCACACAAATTTTTCTGTAGTCAACCGCACTGTTGCTCGGGCACTGGGATGGGCCGGACCGTGGCACATATCGAAAACCCGTTTCCGTAGAGTCTTTGGTACGTAAGGGCGAATTCTGTCCGTGGAGATGTCGCATGTTAGTTCCACAGTTGAACCAATAGGTATCATTCTGCGGATGCGAAGCGATGTGTTGGACAGGTTTTTGATATCTTCATCCGTTTGCTGTTCTCTCGCAAACTCCTGTGGCGTTATGATGGTGGGTACCGAAATAGCATCTACTCGCGAAAGAGCGTCTGCTACTATGTTATCACTACCTGAAATGTGGACGATTTGTGTTGAGAATTGGCCGATGAAATCCAGTTGGCGTAGCTGGCGTGGAGAAGCTTTCTCTGGCTTTTGTTGAAAAGCAAAGACCAGAGGCTTGTGATCGGTTTGAATAATGAGTTGACGTCCTTCCAGCATGAATCGGAAATATTTCAGGGCTTCGTATATGGCGAGGAGTTCTCGGTCGTATGTGCTGTAATTTCGTTGCGTGGGACTCATTTTCTTCGAAAAGAAACCAAGCGGTTGCCAGTGGCCTGCATAATATTGTTGAATCACTGCTCCCAGGGAGGTGTCGGAGGCGTCGGTGATTACTGTAAGTGGCACTTCTTCGGTAGGATGAGCTAACAATGTGGCTTCGGCGAGTTTTTTCTTACACTCTTCGAAAGCGGCTTGTGTGTCCGGCGTCCACTTAATCAAACGTTTATCGTTACGAGTACCGTTGCGTAAAAATTCGTTTAATGGGGCTTGCGTGTGTGCAGCGTTCTTGACGAATCTCCTGTAAAAATTAATTACTCCCAGAAATCTGCGCAGTTCTTTGACTGTTGTAGGCTGTGGAAAATTTAGTATTGATTCAATCCTAGCAGGAAGTGGTTTGATTCCACCTGGTGTGATCAAATACCCCAAATATTCGATTTCTTCTACCCCGAAAACGCACTTCGATGGGTTAATCGTGATACCGTATTCGCGTAATCGATCAAATATTGTGCGAAGGTGTTGTTGGTGGTCTTCCGGGCTGGTCGAAGCAATAAGAATATCATCGATGTAGCAGTGGCAAAAATTTAGGTTCTGTAATACGTTGTTTATAAATCGTTGAAAAGTTTGAGCTGCGTTACAAAGACCGAATCCCATGAAATTAAATTCGAAGAGACCAAAAGGAGTAATTACTGCCGATTTTGGGATATCTTCTTCAGCTATAGGAATTTGATGATATGCTCTAACGAGATCCAGCTTGCTAAAAATGGTTTTGCCATCGAGAAGGTAGGAAAAGTCTTGTATATGTGGAATAGGGTAGCAATCTGGTACTGTCACTGAATTTAAACGTCTATAATCTCCACAGGGGCGCCAGCTTCCTGGTTCTCTCTTTTGTACCAGGTGAAGAGGGCTAGCCCAAGGGCTGCTAGATGGTCTGCATATACCTTGCTCTAACATATACTGAAATTCTTCTTTTGCGATTTTCAATTTTTCTGGAGGCAGTCGTCTTGGCTTTTGAGCGATAGGTGGTCCTTTTGTTATGATATGATGCTTAACGTTATGTGATTTTCGTAATGTATACGGAGATTTCGATATAATTTCTGAAAATTCTGCCAAAAGGGATTTGTATTTGAAATCGTTGTTAATTATAGATATAGTAGTGTTCTGACACGATGTCAACTCGGCTAGCACAGATAATTGGGTGGCTTCGTCGCTAAGGCGTCGGTTTTTCAAATCGACCAGTAAACCATGATGGCGAAGGAAATCCGCGCCGATTATTGGCCGTGAAACTTTAGCGATGTGGAATTCCCACTTGTAAGAGCGCCGTAAACCGAGATCGAGACACAACAGCTTCGTACCAAACGTGTCGATAATTGTACCGTTTGCGGCATAAAGTTTGAAATCTGTTGGTGTCTGTCGCATGGGTTGATTGGTTTGTAATGGCACGACCGAAACGTCGGCACCGGTGTCAATCAAAAAACGCATCCCTGTTGCTTTATCTAATAAAAAGAGACGGTGAGTTTTGTTGCCGTCGTTGACCGCCTCGAGCAGCGACGGTTTCGCTAGTTTTCCGAGGTAGCCGTAAAAGTGCAGGGTTTGGTGCATCTTCTTGCATCGTTGCCGAATCTTCTATGATAGTAGCACACACCGCCGTCGCGTGCTGGAGTTCTGGGACGCGAGCGGCTGCGAGAACGACCCTGCGGGCGTCTGTCGTGTGTCAGTTGTTCCACCATCTTCGTTAGTGCTTCCATCTGTTGCTCTAAAGCTGCGATGGTTGTTGTTGGGGCTGGACAAACTACGGAACCGACGGATGTGGCGTTTGGCGTGGATGTACTTGCTGTTTCCGGTTTATGCACAATCGCGGAAATGTTTGTTGCCGAATACATATTCACCTCTGCTATTTTGTCGGCCACGGCTGCCATTTTGTCCAAAGTAGTGCCGTCACTCGCGCTTAAAATTAACTGGGTCGAAGTTGGTAGCCTTTGCAGCCATAGCGTTTTTAGAACCTCGTCACTGATTTTGTTTCGCGCCAATTCTTTCATCTCGCGTAATAATTGTGAAGGTGTTTTATCGCCCAAGTCTATTTCAGTTAACACGCGTCGTAATTGTTTTTGCTCCGAATCCGTGAATCGCGCGACTAATTGTTGTTTTAAACACTCGTATTTGTCTCTGTCTGGTGGCGTAGTTAGCACGTCCGATACTTGTTGTAGCACTGAACTGTCTAAAGCACTAATTACTGTGTAGTACTTGCTTGTATCCGATCGCACGGAATATGTATGGAATTGGGCTTCGACTTGGAGAAACCATAATTTTGGGTTGACGTGCCAGAAAGGTGGTAATTTAACTTTACGCACTTCTTCTATGTCCGCTGTAGGTTCGCTTCCTGTTGCACCTCCTGCGCCGTGTATCTCATGTTCGTCTATCATTTTTTTTAAACAAAAAAAAAAACTTGCACTTGCTGTTCGTTCACTGAAGCACTTATCACGCGGTCTGTACGCGGTGATGTTAACTTTGCTCGTTTTCTTATATTCAATGTCCGGGTCACCAATGTAGTAGTGTGGTTAATGACTAAAACTCAACACTGCCACTTTACTAACTTATTTATTATCGAAATATTTACAATTAAAAATTGACAAGTAACAAGTAAAAGATAAGTTATAATATTGAACGTAGTGCGTCTGAAACGGTTCGCGTCAGGTGCGGCTGTCGACTGACTGTTGACTGGTCGCGCGTTCCCTACTTAAGGCGAGGGTGCGCTTCTAGAATCTTCTGGAATGTTCGAGAGCGCAACTAGAATCTTCCAGAATGTTCGAGAGCGTAACTGGAATCTTCTAGAATGTTCGAGAGCGTAACTGGAATCTTCTAGAAGGTTCGAGAGCGTAACTGGATTCGAATTTAGGCGGTAGCAGTCTGCAATAATTGGGGCGCCACATAGGTATGTAGGCATGTAGGTATGTAGGTATGTAGGCATGTAGGTATGTGGGTATGTAGGCATGTAGGTATGTATGTATGTAGGTATGTAGGTATGTAGGTATGTAGGTATGTAGGTATGTAGGTATGTAGGTATGTAGGTATGTAGGTATGTAGGTATGTAGGTATGTAGGTATGTAGGTATGTAGGTATGTAGGTATGTAGGTATGTAGGTATGTAGGTATGTAGGTATGTAGGTATGTAGGTATGTAGGTATGTAGGTATGTAGGTATGTAGGTATGTAGGTATGTAGGTATGTAGGTATGTAGGTATGTAGATATGTAGGCATGTAGGTATGTAGGTATGTAGGTATGTAGGTATGTAGGTATGTAGGTATGAAGGTATGTAGGTATGTAGGTATGTAGGTATGTAGGAATGTAGGTATGTAAGTATGTAGGTATGTAGGTATGTAGGTATGTAGGTATGTATGTATGTAGGTATGTAGGTATGTATGTATGTAGGTATGTAGGTATGTATGTATGTAGGTATGTTGGTATGTATGTATGTAGGTATGTAGGTATGTTTGTATGTAGGTATGTAGGTATGTATGTATGTAGGTATGTAGGTATGTATGTATGTAGGTATGTAGGTATGTAGGTATGTAGGTATGTAGGTATGTAGGTATGTAGGTATGTAGTTATGTAGGTATGTAGGTATGTAGGTATGTAGGTATGTAGGTATGTAGGTATGTAGGTATGTAGGTATGTAGGTATGTAGGTATGTAGGTATGTAGGTATGTAGGTATGTAGGTATGTAGGTATGTAGGTATGTAGGTATGTAGGTATGTAGGTATGTAGGTATGTAGGTATGTAGGCATGTAGGTATGTAGGTATGTAGGCATGTAGGTATGTAGGTATGTAGGCATGTAGGTATGTAGGTATGTAGGCATGTAGGTATGTAGGTATGTTGGCATGTAGGTATGTATGTATGTAGGTATGTAGGTATGTAGGTATGTAGGTATGTAGGTATGTAGGAATGTAGGTATGTAGGTATGTAGGTATGTAGGTATGTAGGTATGTAGGTATGTAGGTATGTAGGTATGTAGGTATGTAGGTATGTAGGTATGTAGGTATGTAGGTATGTAGGTATGTAGGTATGTAGGTATGTAGGTATGTAGGTATGTAGGTATGTAGGTATGTAGGTATGTAGGTATGTAGGTATGTAGGTATGTAGGTATGTAGGTATGTAGATATGTAGGCATGTAGGTATGAAGGTATGTAGGCATGTAGGTATGTAGGTATGCAGGCATGTAGGTATGTAGGTATGTAGGCATGTAGGTATGTATGTATGTAGGCATGTAGGTATGTAGGTATGTAGGCATGTAGGTATGTATGTATGTAGGTATGTAGGTATGTATGTATGTAGGTATGTAGTTATGTATGTATGTAGGTATGTAGGTATGTATGTATGTAGGTATGTAGGTATGTATGTATGTAGGTATGTAGGTATGTATGTATGTAGGTATGTAGGTATGTAGGTATGTAGGTATGTATGTATGTAGGTATGTAGGTATGTATGTATGTAGGTATGTAGGTATGTATGTATGTAGGTTTGTAGGTATGTATGTAAGTAGGTATGTAGGTATGTAGGTATGTAGGTATGTAGGTATGTAGGTATGTAGGTATGTAGGTATGTAGGTATGCAGGTATGTAGGTATGTAGGTATGTAGGTATGTAGGTAAGTAGGTATGTAGGTATGTAGGTATGTAGGTATGTAGGTATGTAGGTATGTAGGTATGTAGGTATGTAGGAATGTAGGTATGTAAGTATGTAGGTATGTAGGTATGTATGTATGTAGGTATGTAGGTATGTATGTATGTAGGTATGTAGGTATGTATGTATGTAGGTATGTAGGTATGTATGTATGTAGGTATGTAGGTATGTTTGTATGTAGGTATGTAGGTATGTATGTATGTAGGTATGTAGGTATGTATGTATGTAGGTATGTAGGTATGTAGGTATGTAGGTATGTAGGTATGTAGGTATGTAGGTATGTAGGTATGTAGGTATGTAGGTATGTAGGTATGTAGGTATGTAGGTATGTAGGTATGTAGGTATGTAGGTATGTAGGTATGTAGGTATGTAGGTATGTAGGTATGTAGGTATGTAGGTATGTAGGTATGTAGGTATGTAGGTATGTAGGTATGTAGGTATGTAGGTATGTAGGTATGTAGGTATGTAGGTATGTAGGTATGTAGGTATGTAGGTATGTAGGTATGTAGGTATGTAGGTATGTAGGTATGTAGGTATGTAGGTATGTATGTATGTAGGTATGTAGGTATGTATGTATGTAGGTATGTAGGTATGAATGTATGTAGGTATGTAGGTATGTAGGTATGTAGGTATGTAGGTATGTAGGTATGTAGGTATGTAGGTATGTAGGTATGTAGGTATGTAGGTATGTAGGTATGTAGGTATGTAGGTATGTAGGTATGTAGGTATGTAGGTATGTAGGTATGTAGGTATGTAGGTATGTAGGTATGTAGGTATGTAGGTATGTAGGTATGTAGGTATGTAGGTATGTAGGTATGTAGGTATGTAGGTATGTAGGTATGTAGGTATGTAGGTATGTAGGTATGTAGGTATGTAGGTATGTAGGTATGTAGGTATGTAGGTATGTAGGTATGTATGTATGTAGGTATGTAGGTATGTATGTATGTAGGTATGTAGGTATGTATGTATGTAGGTATGTAGGTATGTATATATGTAGGTATGTAGGTATGTTTGTATGTAGGTATGTAGGTATGTATGTATGTAGGTATGTAGGTATGTATGTATGTAGGTATGTAGGTATGTAGGTATGTAGGTATGTAGGTATGTAGGTATGTAGGTATGTAGGTATGTAGGCATGTAGGTATGTAGGTATGTAGGTATGTAGGTATGTAGGTATGTAGGTATGTAGGTATGTAGGTATGTAGGTATGTAGGTATGTAGGTATGTAGGTATGTAGGTATGTAGGTATGTAGGTATGTAGGTATGTAGGTATGTAGGTATGTAGGTATGTAGGTATGTAGGTATGTAGGTATGTAGGTATGTATGTATGTAGGTATGTAGGTATGTATGTATGTAGGTATGTAGGTATGTATGTATGTAGGTATGTAGGTATGTATGTATGTAGGTATGTAGGTATGTATGTATGTAGGCATGTAGTTATGTAGGTATGTAGGTATGTAGGTATGTAGGTATGTAGGTATGTAGGTATGTAGGTATGTAGGTATGTAGGTATGTAGGTATGTAGGTATGTAGGTATGTATGTATGTAGGTATGTAGGTATGTATGTATGTAGGTATGTAGGTATGTATGTATGTAGGTATGTATGTATGTAGGTATGTATGTATGTAGGTATGTAGGTATGTAGGTATGTAGGTATGTAGGTATGTAGGTATGTAGGTATGTAGGTATGTAGGTATGTAGGTATGTAGGTATGTAGGTATGTAGGTATGTAGGTATGTAGGTATGTAGGTATGTAGGTATGTAGGTATGTATGTATGTAGGTATGTAGGTATGTAGGTATGTAGGTATGTAGGTATGTAGGTATGTAGGTATGTAGGTATGTAGGTATGTAGGTATGTAGGTATGTAGGTATGTAGGCATGTAGGTATGTAGGTATGTAGGCATGTAGGTATGCAGGTATGTAGGCATGTAGATATGTAGGTATGTAGGCATGTAGGTATGTAGGTATGTAGGCATGTAGGTATGTATGTATATAGGTATGTAGGTATGTAGGTATGTAGGTATGTAGGTATGTAGGTATGTAGGTATGTAGGTATGTAGGTATGTAGGTATGTAGGTATGTAGGTATGTAGGTATGTAGGTATGTAGGTATGTAGGTATGTAGGTATGTAGGTATGTAGGTATGTAGGCATGTAGGCATGTAGGTATGTAGGCATGTATGTATGTAGGTATGCAGGCATGTAGGTATGTAGGTATGTAGGCATGTAGGTATGTAGGTATGTAGGCATGTAGGTATGTAGGTATGTAGCATGTAGGTATGTATGTATGTAGGTATGTAGGTATGTATGTATGTAGGTATGTAGTTATGTATGTATGTAGGTATGTAGGTATGTATGTATGTAGGTATGTAGGTATGTATGTATGTAGGTATGTAAGTATGTATGTATGTAGGTATGTAAGTATGTAGGTATGTAGGTATGTAGGTATGTAGGTATGTGGGTATGTAGGTATGTAGGTATGTAGGTATGTAGGTATGTAGGTATGTAGGTATGTAGGTATGTAGGTATGTAGGTATGTAGGTATGTAGGTATATAGGTATGTAGGTATGTAGGTATGTAGGTATGTAGGTATGTAGGTATGTAGGTATGTATGTATGTAGGTATGTAGGTATGTATGTATGTAGGTATGTAGGTATGTATGTATGTAGGTTTGTAGGTATGTATGTAAGTAGGTATGTAGGTATGTAGGTATGTAGGTATGTAGGTATGTAGGTATGTAGGTATGTAGGTATGTAGGTATGTAGGTATGTAGGTATGTAGGTATGTAGGTATGTAGGTATGTAGGTAAGTAGGTATGTAGGTATGTAGGTATGTAGGTATGTAGGTATGTAGGTATGTAGGTATGTAGGTATGTAGGTATGTAGGAATGTAGGTATGTAAGTATGTAGGTATGTAGGTATGTATGTATGTAGGCATGTAGGTATGTATGTATGTAGGTATGTATGTAGGTATGTACGTATGTAGGTATGTATGTATGTAGGTATGTAGGTATGTTTGTATGTAGGTATGTAGGTATGTATGTATGTAGGTATGTAGGTATGTATGTATGTAGGTATGTAGGTATGTAGGTATGTAGGTATGTAGGTATGTAGGTATGTAGGTATGTAGGTATGTAGGTATGTAGGTATGTAGGTATGTAGGTATGTAGGTATGTAGGTATGTAGGTATGTAGGTATGTAGGTATGTAGGTATGTAGGTATGTAGGTATGTAGGTATGTAGGTATGTAGGTATGTAGGTATGTAGGTATGTAGGTATGTAGGTATGTAGGTATGTAGGTATGTAGGTATGTAGGTATGTAGGTATGTAGGTATGTAGGTATGTAGGTATGTAGGTATGTAGGTATGTAGGTATGTAGGTATGTAGGTATGTAGGTATGTAGGTATGTAGGTATGTATGTATGTAGGTATGTAGGTATGTATGTATGTAGGTATGTAGGTATGTATGTATGTAGGTATGTAGGTATGTAGGTATGTAGGTATGTAGGTATGTAGGTATGTAGGTATGTAGGTATGTAGGTATGTAGGTATGTAGGTATGTAGGTATGTAGGTATGTAGGTATGTAGGTATGTAGGTATGTAGGTATGTAGGTATGTAGGTATGTAGGTATGTAGGTATGTAGGTATGTAGGTATGTAGGTATGTAGGTATGTAGGTATGTAGGTATGTAGGTATGTAGGTATGTAGGTATGTAGGTATGTAGGTATGTAGGTATGTAGGTATGTAGGTATGTAGGTATGTAGGTATGTAGGTATGTATGTATGTAGGTATGTAGGTATGTATGTATGTAGGTATGTAGGTATGTATGTATGTAGGTATGTAGGTATGTATGTATGTAGGTATGTAGGTATATTTGTATGTAGGTATGTAGGTATGTATGTATGTAGGTATGTAGGTATGTATGTATGTAGGTATGTAGGTATGTAGGTATGTAGGTATGTAGTATGTAGGTATGTAGGTATGTAGGTATGTAGGTATGTAGGTATGTAGGCATGTAGGTATGTAGGTATGTAGGTATGTAGGTATGTAGGTATGTAGGTATGTAGGTATGTAGGTATGTAGGTATGTAGGTATGTAGGTATGTAGGTATGTAGGTATGTAGGTATGTAGGTATGTAGGTATGTAGGTATGTAGGTAGTAGGTATGTAGGTATGTAGGTATGTAGGTATGTAGGTATGTAGGATGTAGGTATGTAGGTATGTATGTATGTAGGTATGTAGGTATGTATGTATGTAGGTATGTAGGTATGTATGTATGTAGGTATGTAGGAATGTAGGTATGTAGGTATGTAGGTATGTAGGTATGTATGTATGTAGGATGTAGTTATGTAGGTATGTAGGTATGTAGGTATGTAGGTATGTAGGTATGTAGGTATGTAGGTATGTAGGTATGTAGGTATGTAGGAGTATGTAGTATGTAGGTATGTAGGTATGTAGGAATGTAGGTATGTAAGTATGTAGGTATGTAGGTATGTATGTATGTAGGATGTAGGTATGTATGTATGTAGGTATGTAGGTATGTACGTATGTAGGTATGTATGTATGTAGGTATGTAGGTATGTTTGTATGTAGGTATGTAGGTATGTATGTATGTAGGTATGTAGGTATGTATGTATGTAGGTATGTAGGTATGTAGGTATGTAGGTATGTAGGTATGTAGGTATGTAGGTATGTAGGTATGTAGGTATGTAGGTATGTAGGTATGTAGGTATGTAGGTATGTAGGTATGTAGGTATGTAGGTATGTAGGTATGTAGGTATGTAGGTATGTAGGTATGTAGGTATGTAGGTATGTAGGTATGTAGGTATGTAGGTATGTAGGTATGTAGGTATGTAGGTATGTAGGTATGTAGGTATGTAGGTATGTAGGTATGTAGGTATGTAGGTATGTAGGTATGTAGGTATGTATGTATGTAGGTATGTAGGTATGTATGTATGTAGGTATGTAGGTATGTATGTATGTAGGTATGTAGGTATGTAGGTATGTAGGTATGTAGGTATGTAGGTATGTAGGTATGTAGGTATGTAGGTATGTAGGTATGTAGGTATGTAGGTATGTAGGTATGTAGGTATGTAGGTATGTAGGTATGTAGGTATGTAGGTATGTAGGTATGTAGGTATGTAGGTATGTAGGTATGTAGGTATGTAGGTATGTAGGTATGTAGGTATGTAGGTATGTAGGTATGTAGGTATGTAGGTATGTAGGTATGTAGGTATGTAGGTATGTAGGTATGTATGTATGTAGGTATGTAGGTATGTATGTATGTAGGTATGTAGGTATGTATGTATGTAGGTATGTAGGTATGTAGGTATGTATGTATGTAGGTATGTAGGTATATTTGTATGTAGGTATGTAGGTATGTATGTATGTAGGTATGTAGGTATGTATGTATGTAGGTAAGTAGGTATGTAGGTATGTAGGTATGTAGGTATGTAGGTATGTAGGTATGTAGGTATGTAGGTATGTAGGTATGTAGGAATGTAGGTATGTAGGTATGTAGGTATGTAGGTATGTAGGTATGTAGGTATGTAGGTATGTAGGTATGTAGGTATGTAGGTATGTAGGTATGTAGTATGTAGGTATGTAGGTATGTAGGTTATGTAGGTATGTAGGTATGTAGGTATGTAGGTATGTAGGTATGTAGGTATGTAGGTATGTAGGTATGTAGGTATGTAGGTATGTAGGTATGTAGGTATGTATGTATGTAGGTATGTAGGTATGTATGTATGTAGGTATGTAGGTATGTATGTATGTAGGTATGTAGGTATGTATGTATGTAGGTATGTAGGTATGTAGGTATGTAGGTATGTAGGTATGTAGGTATGTAGGTATGTAGGTATGTAGGTATGTAGGTATGTAGGTATGTAGGTATGTAGGTATGTAGGTATGTAGGTATGTAGGTATGTAGGTATGTATGTATGTAGGTATGTAGGTATGTATGTATGTAGGTATGTAGGTATGTAGGTATGTAGGTATGTAGGTATGTAGGTATGTATGTATGTAGGTATGTAGGTATGTAGGTATGTAGGTATGTAGGTATGTAGGTATGTAGGTATGTAGGTATGTAGGTATGTAGGTATGTAGGTATGTAGGTATGTAGGTATGTAGGTATGTAGGTATGTAGGTATGTAGGTATGTAGGTATGTAGGTATGTAGGTATGTAGGTATGTAGGTATGTAGGTATGTAGGTATGTAGGTATGTAGGTATGTAGGTATGTAGGTATGTAGGTATGTAGGTATGTAGGTATGTAGGTATGTAGGTATGTAGGTATGTAGGTATGTAGGTATGTAGGTATGTAGGTATGTAGTATGTAGGTATGTAGGTATGTAGGTATGTAGGTATGTAGGTATGTAGGTATGTAGTATGTAGGTATGTAGTATGTAGGTATGTAGGTATGTAGGTATGTAGGTATGTAGGTATGTAGGTATGTAGGTATGTAGGTATGTAGGTATGTATGTATGTAGGTATGTATGTATGTAGGTATGTAGGTATGTAGGTATGTAGGTATGTTTGTATGTAGGTATGTAGGTATGTATGTATGTAGGTATGTAGGTATGTATGTATGTAGGTATGTAGGTATGTAGGTATGTAGGTATGTAGGTATGTAGGTATGTAGGTATGTAGGTATGTAGGTATGTAGGTATGTAGGTATGTAGGTATGTAGGTATGTAGGTATGTAGGTATGTAGGTATGTATGTATGTAGGTATGTAGGTATGTATGTATGTAGGTATGTAGGTATGTAGGTATGTAGGTATGTAGGTATGTAGGTATGTAGGTATGTAGGTATGTAGGTATGTAGGTATGTAGGTATGTAGGTATGTAGGTATGTAGGTATGTAGGTATGTAGGTATGTAGGTATGTAGGTATGTAGGTATGTAGGTATGTAGGTATGTAGGTATGTAGGTATGTAGGTATGTAGGTATGTAGGTATGTAGGTATGTAGGTATGTAGGTATGTAGGTATGTAGGTATGTAGGTATGTAGGTATGTAGGTATGTAGGTATGTAGGTATGTAGGTATG
>CAUJBB010000173.1:30000-37500 GCA_963082805.1 Hemicrepidius hirtus | reverse complement strand
ACCTCCATACATACATACCTACATACATACATACCTACATACCTACCTACCTACATACCTACATACCTAAATACCTACATACCTACATACATACATACCTACATACCTACATACCTACATACATACATACCTACATACCTACATACCTACATACCTACATACCTACATACCTACATACCTACATACCTACATACCTACATACCTACATACCTACATACCTACATACCTACATACCTACATACCTACATACCTACATACCTACATGCCTACATACCTACATACATACATACCTACATACCTACATACATACATACCTACATACCTACATACCTACATACATACATACCTACATACATACATACCTACATACCTACCTACCTACATACCTACATACATACATACCTACATACCTACATACCTACATACATACATACCTACATACCTACATACCTACATACCTACATACCTACATACCTACATACCTACATACCTACATACCTACATACCTACATACCTACATACCTACATACCAACATACCTACATGCCTACATACCTACATGCCTACATACCTACATACATACATACCTACATACCTACATACCTACATACCTACATACCTACATACCTACATACCTACATACCTACATACTTACATACCTACATGCCTACATACCTACATACCTACATGCCTACATACCTACATACCTACATGCCTACATAACTACATACCTACATGCCTACATACCTACATGCCTACATACCTACATACCTACATACCTACATACATACATACCTACATACCTACAAATATACATACCTACATACCTACATACATACATACCTACATACCTACATACATACCTACCTACATACCTACATACCTATGTGCCTACATACCTACATACCTACATGCCTACAAACCTACATACCTACATGCCTACATACCTACATACCTACATGCCTACATACCTACATACCTACATACCTACATACCTACATACCTACATACATACATACCTACATACCTACATACCTACATACCTACATACCTACATACCTACATACCTACATACCTACACACCTACATACCTACATACCTACATGCCTAGATACCTACATACCTACATACATACATACCTACATACCTACATACATACATACATACATACCTACATACCTACATCCATACATACCTACATACCTACATACATACATACTTACATACCTACATACCTACATACATACATACCTACATACCTACATACATACATACCTACATACCTACATACCTACATACCTACATACCTACATACCTACATACCTACATACCTACATACCTACATACCTACATACCTACATACCTACATACCTACATACCTACATACCTACATACCTACATACCTACATACCTACATACCTACATACCTACATACCTACATACCTACATACCTACATACCTACATACCTACGTACCTACGTACCTACATACCTACATACCTACATACCTACATACCTACATACCTACATACCTACATACCTACATACCTACATACCTACATACCTACATACCTACATACCTACATACCTACATACCAACATACCTACATACCTACATACATACATACCTACATACCTACATACCTACATACCTAAATACCTACATACCTACATACATACATACCTACATACCTACATACCTACATACCTACATACCTACATACCTACATACCTACATACATACATACCTAAATACCTACATACACACATACCTACATACCTACATACCTCCATACATACATACCTACATACATACATACCTACATACCTACCTACCTACATACCTACATACCTAAATACCTACATACCTACATACATACATACCTACATACCTACATACCTACATACCTACATACCTACATACCTACATACATACATACCTAAATACCTACATACACACATACCTACATACCTACATACCTACATACATACATACCTACATACATACATACCTACATACCTACATACCTACATACCTAAGTACCTACATACCTACATACATACATACCTACATACCTACATACCTACATACCTACATACCTACATACCTACATATCTACATACCTACATACCTACATACCTACATACCTACATACCTACATACCTACAAACCTACATACCTACATAACTACATACCTACATACCTACATACCTACATACCTACATACCTACATACCCTCATACCTACATACCTACATACATACATACCTACATACATACATACCTACATACCTACATACCTACATACATACATACGTACATACCTACATACCTACATACCTACATACCTACATACCTACATATCTACATACCTACATACCTACATACCTACATACCTACATACCTACATACCTACAAACCTACATACCTACATAACTACATACCTACATACCTACATACCTACATACCTACATACCTACATACCCTCATACCTACAAACCTACATACCTACATACCTACATACCTACATACCTACATACCTACATACATTGTAACGTTTCACCCCCGGCTAATAAGGGTGGACGTTGCAAAATTTGTATTTCGGGTAGCTCTGAGTTGTCCAGGGGTCGAGTTGTGCTTTAAAATTAAAACGGATGCTTAAACCTGATTAACAATATTTATTTATACTATGTACAAGGTATTCTGAGTAGAAATTGTAATTATAAAATAAAAAAATAAACAATTGATGTAAAACAGTAAAAATATTTGTATTTGAATTCCGCCGGCAGTTGGGGATTTTCGTCAGGGTTGGCAGCGCGAACACCAGTTTACAGTAAGTGTTGTCTGCGCGTTGACGTCAAGATTGACAGCTGAGGCTGACCTATGAACAAAAGTAAGAGCAAATCTGCTTCGTTTTAATTAAATGGGTTTGGATAAACAAAAGTTGCCCAGAGGCCAGAAGGACAGTCTGGATCTTTGATTAAGTGTGAGGATAATATTCGGTGAGTAAAATGACAAGGAGTTTTTATGAATTCAAGGTCCTCGACTCTTTGAATGTATAATTAATTCAAATGAATTCTTTTAGTGTCGAATAAAGAACAGGCCACTGAAACCTGTTCGTTTAAACAAAACGACAGCTATAAAACTTGTTCGGACAGCTTTGAAACAAACGAACCAAAGGAACGTTTTACATCCAGGTACTCGATGCAAGGTTTATTCGGTTCGGAAAATACAGGTAGGCAGTAATTTATAAGGGGATAATGAAACGGGTAGGGAAAAACCCAGGGTAGTACCAATGGACACCAGCACTGTACCCTGGGGGGAAAAAGACAGCGGGTTCTCTACGTTGAGGGAACCAGGACAGCACTAATGGACACCAGCGCTGTGTCCTGGGGGAACACACCTAGACCTCGCCAAGTTTGCACAGGCGTGCTCGGTCTAGGGCAAGGATGAGACCTTTCGCTCAAGTTCTTCACGAAGCGGGTGGTCTCGGAAAGGAACGGGGACTGGTTCGGTCTTGGGGTTTGTACCTGGATGTAAACCTTAAACGTTCTTTGGGCCACGGTTACTAAAATTTGAAATGAATTATCACAAATAATTACAGGTAATAATAATAATAAAAATAAAATGATGCGGAAATAAAACGGAATTAAATCAAAAATAATTAAACGGACTAATAAAAATAATACGGGAATATAAACGGATAATTTGAAAATATCGGAAAATAAACGGATAATTATAAAGCTCGGAAAATATACGGTATCGGATTTAAAGTTAGAAGTTTTAACTTTAAAGTCGAAAACGGAGTTGTTGGTCCTGGCCTGGGGAGCTGGTTTTATGCGGATTCCCCACCAAGCCAGGGCTGTGATTGGTGGACTGCACGGATCGGTGGTGGGAATCCTCTTCTCCGCTTCTCTACTTGCAGCGCCACCCGCGCTTAAAACGTGAACTACCAGTGGAACACAAAATTGGCGATGTTGGCCAACGCCCAAAAACTTTTGTGCCACTGGTAGCACGTTACACATCTCTCTTCCTCCGGGGGAGCTGAAAGGAACTGCTTTGGCGGCTGGTGAAAACGGGACAGCTTAGGCGGACAGGGTGGTGGCTCAGGCAGACGCGGTGACGGCTCGGCTGGACGTGGCGGCGGCTCCGGTAGACGTGGGGGCGGCTCCTGTAGACGGGGTAGCGGGTCTTGTAGATCTGGTGGTTCAGGCGGTTCGGGAGGACGGGGGTACGGATCTGGAGGACTTGGTAGCGGCTCAGGTGGACGTGGTAACAACTCTGATGGACGGGATAGCGGCTCGCATGGACGTGGTGGTTCAGGTGGTCTTGACGGTGGTTCAGGTGGACGGGGTAAAAACTCTGGGGGACGGGAAGGCGGATCAGACGGACTTAGCGGCGGCGGTTCGGGTGGAGGTATTGGCGGTGATTTCGGCAGACGTAGCGGTTTACTACAGGAGTTCACAATCTCCAAGACACCTTCTGGACTCCGGATATCGGACTGAGGACGGTCCGGTAAACTTGGCAGATCGGCTGGGGACGGAAACGGAACGGACTGGATCCCTGGCACCATAGTGTCCAAGGGTCGACTCTCTACTCCCAACGGATGAAGGCTGGCAACAGGAAGAAGCTCCTCGGGTATCGGAGTCGGCGGTTGGAACTCTTCCTGCTCCATGACCATTGTCTTCGGGTTGTCAGGAGTTACTGAGGACTTCGGCGTATCGGTGACATGGACGGCTGTAGATGGGGATCGGTAAGTATTGCCCTCTTCGGGAGAAAAATATTCCGGTAACGGTCGGATTGCAATTTTAGATTCCAGAGGACCTAGACCTGCAGGGGTTTGTTCTTCCAAAGGCTGAAACATAATATTCTCACCTGGACAAAATACCTCTATGGCGGGGCAGGTACTGGAACCTTGGCAACGGGTCGGAGTTGGAGCACTTGGTGTGGTGGTGATTGGACCAGATGGAGCCTCGGTGGTTTCGGTGACAGCTGATCCATTTCCACACCTGGAAGTCCAGTTTTCATTGGCGGTATCCAATGTTTGCAGTTGAGGACGGAAGACTACTTCTTTCCTTCGGCATCGGGTCGGGATATACCGGAGTCGAAAATATTGCTCGAATTCAAACCAGGTTTGCCAATTTTCTTTATTGTTCCGGAACCACAATAACACTTCTCCTTGCAGGATTATCGGTAAAACGGAGAGAAATACATCCCGCTGGAACTGGTAGTAGGTGATGAATCCATTGATTTCTTCTAGAAAAGCGGCTGGATCACCTTGCCCATCGAAACTGACTCCCGCTCGTATCACAAACTCACACAGCAGTGGTGGAGCCCAGGACATGGTGACGGAATACTGCGGAACGGATAAACGGCTTACTGCGGAACGGATAAACGGACATCAGCTGGGCATTCAAGTCCTGGGGTTGTACGAAGCCCTTGGAGTTGACTCGGTTCGGACTTCTCGGTGGATAGACGGACTGGCATCGCTCACCTTTCCTGGATTTTCACAAGAGTCCCTGTTCGGGCGCCATGTAACGTTTCACCCCCGGCTAATAAGGGTGGACGTTGCAAAATTTGTATTTCGGGTAGCTCTGAGTTGTCCAGGGGTCGAGTTGTGCTTTAAAATTAAAACGGATGCTTAAACCTGATTAACAATATTTATTTATACTATGTACAAGGTATTCTGAGTAGAAATTGTAATTATAAAATAAAAAAATAAACAATTGATGTAAAACAGTAAAAATATTTGTATTTGAATTCCGCCGGCAGTTGGGGATTTTCGTCAGGGTTGGCAGCGCGAACACCAGTTTACAGTAAGTGTTGTCTGCGCGTTGACGTCAAGATTGACAGCTGAGGCTGACCTATGAACAAAAGTAAGAGCAAATCTGCTTCGTTTTAATTAAATGGGTTTGGATAAACAAAAGTTGCCCAGAGGCCAGAAGGACAGTCTGGATCTTTGATTAAGTGTGAGGATAATATTCGGTGAGTAAAATGACAAGGAGTTTTTATGAATTCAAGGTCCTCGACTCTTTGAATGTATAATTAATTCAAATGAATTCTTTTAGTGTCGAATAAAGAACAGGCCACTGAAACCTGTTCGTTTAAACAAAACGACAGCTATAAAACTTGTTCGGACAGCTTTGAAACAAACGAACCAAAGGAACGTTTTACATCCAGGTACTCGATGCAAGGTTTATTCGGTTCGGAAAATACAGGTAGGCAGTAATTTATAAGGGGATAATGAAACGGGTAGGGAAAAACCCAGGGTAGTACCAATGGACACCAGCACTGTACCCTGGGGGGAAAAAGACAGCGGGTTCTCTACGTTGAGGGAACCAGGACAGCACTAATGGACACCAGCGCTGTGTCCTGGGGGAACACACCTAGACCTCGCCAAGTTTGCACAGGCGTGCTCGGTCTAGGGCAAGGATGAGACCTTTCGCTCAAGTTCTTCACGAAGCGGGTGGTCTCGGAAAGGAACGGGGACTGGTTCGGTCTTGGGGTTTGTACCTGGATGTAAACCTTAAACGTTCTTTGGGCCACGGTTACTAAAATTTGAAATGAATTATCACAAATAATTACAGGTAATAATAATAATAAAAATAAAATGATGCGGAAATAAAACGGAATTAAATCAAAAATAATTAAACGGACTAATAAAAATAATACGGGAATATAAACGGATAATTTGAAAATATCGGAAAATAAACGGATAATTATAAAGCTCGGAAAATATACGGTATCGGATTTAAAGTTAGAAGTTTTAACTTTAAAGTCGAAAACGGAGTTGTTGGTCCTGGCCTGGGGAGCTGGTTTTATGCGGATTCCCCACCAAGCCAGGGCTGTGATTGGTGGACTGCACGGATCGGTGGTGGGAATCCTCTTCTCCGCTTCTCTACTTGCAGCGCCACCCGCGCTTAAAACGTGAACTACCAGTGGAACACAAAATTGGCGATGTTGGCCAACGCCCAAAAACTTTTGTGCCACTGGTAGCACGTTACAACATACATAAATACATACCTACATACATACATACCTACATACCTACATACATACATACCTACATACATACATACATACCTACATACATACATACCTACATACCTTCATACATACATACCTACATACCTACATACATACATACCTACATACCTACATACCTACATACCTACATACCTACATACCTACATACCTACATACCTACATACCTACATACCTACATACCTACATACCTACATACCTACATACCTACATACCAACATACCTACATACCTACATACCTACATGCCTACATACCTACATACCTACATGCCTACATACCTACATACCTACATACCTACATACCTACATACCTACATACCTACATGCCTGCATACCTACATACCTACATACTTACATACCTACATACCTACGTACCTACGTACCTACATGCCTACATACCTACATACCTACATACCTACATACCTACATACCTACATACCTACATACCTACATACCTA
>CAUJBB010000173.1:17500-22500 GCA_963082805.1 Hemicrepidius hirtus | reverse complement strand
TACATACCTACATACCTACATACATACATACCTACATACATACATACCTACATACCTACATACATACATACCTACATACCTACATACCTACATACATACATACCTACATACATACATACCTACATACCTACATACCTACATACCTACATACCTACATACCTAAATACCTACATACCTACATACATACATACCTACATACCTACATACCTACATACCTACATACCTACATATCTACATACCTACATACCTACATACCTACATACCTACATACCTACATACCTACATACCTACATACCTACATACCTACATACCTACATACCTACATACCTACATACCTACATACCTACATACCTACATACCTACATACCTACATACCTACATACCTAGATACCTACATACCTACATACCTACATACCTACATACCTACATACCTACATACCTACATACATACATACCTACATACCTACATACATACATACATACATACCTACATACCTACATACATACATACCTACATACCTACATACATACATACCTACATACATACATACATACATACCTACATACCTACATACATGCATACCTACATACCTACATACATACATACATACATACCTACATACCTACATACATACATACCTACATACCTACATACCTACATACCTACATACCTACATACCTACATACCTACATACCTACATACCTACATACCTACATACCTACATACCTACATACCTACATACCTACATACCTACATACCTACATACCTACATACCTACATACCTACATACCTACATACCTACATACCTACATACCTACATACCTACATACATACATACCTACATACCTACATACATACATACCTACATACCTACATACATACTTACCTACATACCTACATACCTACATACCTACATACCTACATGCCTACATACCTACATACCTACATACCTAGATACCTACATACCTACATACATACATACCTACATACCTACATACATACATACATACATACCTACATACCTACATCCATACATACCTACATACCTACATACATACATACCTACATACCTACATGCATACATACCTACATACCTACATACATACATACCTACATACCTACATACCTACATACATACATACCTACATACCTACATACCTACATACCTACATATCTACATACCTACATACCTACATACCTACATACCTACATACCTATATACCTACATACCTACATACCTACATACCTACATACCTACATACCTACATACCTACATACCTACATACCTACATACCTACATACCTACATACCTACATACCTACATACCTACATACCTACATACCTACATACCTACATACCTACATACCTACATACCTACATACCTACATACCTACATACCTACATACCTACATACCTACATACCTACATACATACATACCTACATACCTACATACATACATACCTACATACCTACATACATACTTACCTACATACCTACATACCTACATACCTACATACCTACATGCCTACATACCTACATACCTACATACCTAGATACCTACATACCTACATACATACATACCTACATACCTACATACATACATACATACATACCTACATACCTACATACCTACATACCTACATACCTACATACCAACATACCTACATACCTACATACCTACATACCTACATACCTACATACCTACATACCTACATACCTACATACCTACATACCTACATACCTACATACCTACATACCTACATACCTACATACCTACATACCTACATACCTACATACATACATACCTACATACCTACATACATGCCTACCTACATACCTACATACCTACATACCTACATGCCTACATACCTACATACCTACATGCCTACATACCTACATAACTACATGCCTACATACCTACATACCTACATGCCTACATACCTACATACCTACATACCTACATACCTACATACCTACATAACTACATACCTACATACCTATATACTTACATACCTACATACCTACATACCTACATATACCTACATACCTACATACCTACATACCTACATACCTACATGCCTACATACCTACATACCTACATACCTAGATACCTACATACCTACATACATACTTACCTACATACCTACATACATACATACATACATACCTACATACCTACATACATACATACCTACATACCTACATACATACATGCCTACATACCTACATACCTACATACATACATACCTACATACCTACATACATACATACCTACATACCTACATACCTACATACCTACATACCTACATACCTACATACCTACATACCTACATACCTACATACCTACATACCTACATACCTACATACTTACATACCTACATGCCTACATACCTACATACCTACATGCCTACATACCTACATACCTACATGCCTACATAACTACATACCTACATGCCTACATACCTACATGCCTACATACCTACATACCTACATACATACATACCTACATACCTACAAATATACATACCTACATACCTACATACCTACATACCTACATACCTACATACATACCTACCTACATACCTACATACCTATGTGCCTACATACCTACATACCTACATGCCTACATACCTACATACCTACATGCCTACATACCTACATACCTACATGCCTACATACCTACATACCTACATACCTACATACCTACATACCTACATACATACATACCTACATACCTACATACCTACATACCTACATACCTACATACCTACATACCTACATACCTACACACCTACATACCTACATACCTACATGCCTAGATACCTACATACCTACATACATACATACCTACATACCTACATACATACATACATACATACCTACATACCTACATCCATACATACCTACATACCTACATACATACATACTTACATACCTACATACCTACATACATACATACCTACATACCTACATACATACATACCTACATACCTACATACCTACATACCTACATACCTACATACCTACATACCTACATACCTACATACCTACATACCTACATACCTACATACCTACATACCTACATACCTACATACCTACATACCTACATACCTACATACCTACATACCTACATACCTACATACCTACATACCTACATACCTACATACCTACATACCTACATACCTACGTACCTACGTACCTACATACCTACATACCTACATACCTACATACCTACATACCTACATACCTACATACCTACATACCTACATACCTACATACCTACATACCTACATACCAACATACCTACATACCTACATACATACATACCTACATACCTACATACATACATACCTACATACCTACATACCTACATACATACATACCTACATACATACATACCTACATACCTACCTACCTACATACCTACATACCTAAATACCTACATACCTACATACATACATACCTACATACCTACATACCTACATACCTACATACCTACATACCTACATACCTACATACATACATACCTAAATACCTACATACACACATACCTACATACCTACATACCTACATACATACATAACTACATACATACATACCTACATACCTACATACCTACATACCTAAGTACCTACATACCTACATACATACATACCTACATACCTACATACCTACATACCTACATACCTACATACCTACATATCTACATACCTACATACCTACATACCTACATACCTACATACCTACATACCTACAAACCTACATACCTACATAACTACATACCTACATACCTACATACCTACATACCTACATACCTACATACCCTCATACCTACATACCTACATACCTACATACCTACATACATACATACCTACATACCTACATACCTACATACATACATACCTACATACCTACATACCTACATACCTACATACCTACATACCTACATATCTACATACCTACATACCTACATACCTACATACCTACATACCTACATACCTACATACCTACAAACCTACATACCTACATAACTACATACCTACATACCTACATACCTACATACCTACATACCTACATACCCTCATACCTACATACCTACATACCTACATACCTACATACCTACATACCTACATACATACATACCTACATACCTACATACATACATACCTACATACCTACATACATACCTACCTACATACCTACATACTTACATACCTACATACCTACATGCCTACATACCTACATACCTACATGCCTACATACCTACATAACTACATGCCTACATACCTACATACCTACATGCCTACATACCTACATACCTACATACCTACATACCTACATACCTACATAACTACATACCTACATACCTATATACTTACATACCTACATACCTACATACCTACATATACCTACATACCTACATACCTACATACCTACATACCTACATGCCTACATACCTACATACCTACATACCTAGATACCTACATACCTACATACATACTTACCTACATACCTACATACATACATACATACATACATACCTACATACCTACATACATACATACCTACATACCTACATACATACATGCCTACATACCTACATACCTACATACATACATACCTACATACCTACATACATACATACCTACATACCTACATACCTACATACCTACATACCTACATACCTACATACCTACATACCTACATACCTACATACCTACATACCTACATACCTACATACCTACATACCTACATACCTACATACTTACATACCTACATGCCTACATACCTACATACCTACATGCCTACAAACCTACATACCTACATGCCTACATAACTACATACCTACATGCCTACATACCTACATGCCTACATAACTACATACCTACATGCCTACATACCTACATACCTACATACCTACATACATACATACCTACATACCTACAAATATACATACCTACATACCTACATACATACATACCTACATACCTACATACA
>CAUJBB010000173.1:0-5000 GCA_963082805.1 Hemicrepidius hirtus | reverse complement strand
ACATACCTACATACCTACATACCTACATACCTACATACCTACATACATACATACCTACATACCTACATACCTACATACCTACATACCTACATACCTACATACCTACATACCTACATACCTACATACCTACATACCTACATACCTACATACCTACATACCTACATACCTACATACCTACATACCTACATACCTACATACATACATACCTACATACCTACATACATACATACCTACATACCTACATACCTACATACATACATACCTACATACATACATACCTACATACCTACCTACCTACATACCTACATACATACATACCTACATACCTACATACACACCTACCTACATACCTACATACCTACATACCTACATACCTACATACCTACATACCTACATACATACATACCTACATACCTACATACCTACATACCTACATACCTACATACCTACATACCTACATACCTACATACCTACATACCTACATACCTACATACCTACATACCTACATACCTACATACCTACATACCTACATACCTACATACATACATACCTACATACCTACATACATACATACCTACATACCTACATACCTACATACATACATACCTACATACATACATACCTACATACCTACCTACCTACATACCTACATACCTAAATACCTACATACCTACATACATATATACCTACATACCTACATACCTACATACCTACATACCTACATACCTACATACATACATACCTACATACCTACATACATACATACCTACATACCTACATACCTACATACATACATACCTACATACATACATACCTACATACCTACATACCTACATACCTACATACCTACATACCTACATACCTAAATACCTACATACCTACATACATACATACCTACATACCTACATACCTACATACCTACATACCTACATACCTACATACCTACATACCTACATACCTACATACCTACATACCTACATACCTACATACCTACATACCTACATACCTACATACCTACATACCTACATACCTACATACCTACATACCTACATACCTACATACCTACATACCTACATACCTACATACCTACATACCTACATACCTACATACCTACATACCTACATACCTACATACCTACATACCTACATACCTACATACCTACATACATACATACCTACATACCTACATACATACATACATACATACCTACATACCTACATACATACATATCTACATACCTACATACATACATACCTACATACATACATACATACATACCTACATACCTACATACATACATACCTACATACCTACATACATACATACCTACATACCTACATACATACATACCTACATACCTACATACCTACATACCTACATACCTACATACCTACATACCTACATACCTACATACCTACATACCTATATACCTACATACCTACATACCTACATACCTACATACCTACATACCTACATACCTACATACCTACATACCTACATACCTACATACGTACATACCTACATACCTACATACCTACATACCTACATACCTACATACCTACATACCTACATACCTACATACCTACATACCTACATACCTACATACCTACATACCTACATACCTACATACCTACATACCTACATACATACATACCTACATACCTACATACATACATACCTACATACCTACATACATACATACCTACATACCTACATACATACTTACCTACATACCTACATACCTACATACCTACATACCTACATGCCTACATACCTACATACCTACATACCTAGATACCTACATACCTACATACATACATACCTACATACCTACATACATACATACATACATACCTACATACCTACATCCATACATACCTACATACCTACATACATACATACCTACATACCTACATGCATACATACCTACATCCCTACATACATACATACCTACATACCTACATACCTACATACCTACATACCTACATACCTACATACCTACATACCTACATACCTACATACCTACATACCTACATACCTACATACCTACATACCTACATACCTACATACCTACATACCTACATACCTACATACATACATACCTACATACCTACATACATACATACCTACATACCTACATACATACCTACCTACATACCTACATACTTACATACCTACATACCTACATGCCTACATACCTACATACCTACATGCCTACATACCTACATAACTACATGCCTACATACCTACATACCTACATGCCTACATACCTGACATACCTACATTCCTACATACCTACATACCTACATAACTACATACCTACATACCTACATACCTACATACCTACATCCCTACATACCTACATACCTACATACCTACATACCTACATACCTACATACCTACATACCTATATACTTACATACCTACATACCTACATACCTACATATACCTACATACCTACATGCCTACATACCTGCATACCTACATGCCTACATACCTACATATCTACATGCCTACATACCTACATACCTACATACATACATACCTACATATATACATACCTACATACCTACATACATACATACCTACATACCTACATACATACCTACCTACATACCTACATACCTACATACCTACATGCCTACATACCTACATACCTACATGCCTACATACCTACATACATACATGCCTACATACCTACATTCCTACATGCCTACATACCTACATACCTACATACCTACATACCTACATACCTACATACATACATACCTACATACCTACATACCTACATACATACATACCTACATACCTACATACCTACATACCTACATACCTACATACCTACATGCCTACATACCTACATACCTACATACCTAGATACCTACATACCTACATACATACATACCTACATACCTACATACATACATACATACATACATACCTACATACCTACATACATACATACATACATACATACTACATACCTACTACATACCTACATACCTACATACCTACATACCTACATACCTACAAACCTACATACCTACATACCTACATACCTACATACCTACATACCTACATACCTACATACCTACATACCTACATACCTACATACTACATACCTACATACCTACATACCTACATACTACATACCTACATACCTACATACCTACATACCTACATACCTACATACCTACATACTACATGCCTACATACCTACATACCTACATACCTACATACATACATACCTACATACCTACATACATACATACCTACATACCTACATACATACATACCTACATACCTACATACATATTTACCTACATACCTACATACCTACATACCTACATGACTACATACCTACATACCGACATGCCTACATACCTACATACCTACATACCTACATACCTACATACCTACATACATACATACCTACATACCTACATACCTACATACCTACATACCTACATACCTACATACCTACATACATACATACCTACATACATACATACCTACATACTTACATACCTACATACCTACATACCTACATACCTACATACCTACATACCTACATACCTACATACCTACATACCTACATACCTACATACCTACATACCTACATACCTACATACCTACATACTTACATACCTACATGCCTACATACCTACATACCTACATGCCTACATACCTACATACCTACATGCCTACATACCTACATACCTACATGCCTACATACCTACATGCCTACATACCTACATACCTACATACCTACATACATACATACCTACATACCTACAAATATACATACCTACATACCTACATACATACATACCTACATACCTACACATACCTACCTACATACCTACATACCTACATACCTATGTGCCTACATACCTACATACCTACATGCCTACATACCTACATACCTACATGCCTACATACCTACATACCTACATGCCTACATACCTACATACCTACATACCTACATACCTACATACCTACATACATACATACCTACATACCTACATACCTACATACCTACATACCTACATACCTACATGCCTAGATACCTACATACCTACATACATACATACCTACATACCTACATACATACATACATACATACCTACATACCTACATACCTACATACCTACATACCTACATACCTACATACTACATACCTACATACCTACATACCTACATACCTACATACCTACATACCTACATACCTACATACCTACATACCTACATACCTACATACCTACATACCTACATACCTACATACCTACATACCTACATACCTACATACCTACGTACCTACGTACCTACATACCTACATACCTACATACCTACATACCTACATACCTACATACCCACATACCTACATACCTACATACCTACATACCTACATACCTACATACCTACATACCTACATACCTACATACCTACATACCTACATACCTACATACCTACATACCTACATACCTACTACCTACGTACCTACATACCTACATACCTACATACCTACATACCTTCATACCTAACATACCTACATACCTACATACCTACATACCTACATACCTACATACCAACATACCTACATACCTACATACCTACATACCTACATACCTACCTACCTACATACCTAAATACCTACATACCTACATACCTACATACCTACATACCTACATACCTACATACCTACATACCTACATACATACATACCTACATACCTACATACTACATACCTACATACCTAAATACCTACATACCTACATACATACATACCTACATACCTACATACCTACATACCTACATACCTACATACCTACATACCTACATACCTACATACCTACATACCTACATACCTACATACCTACATACCTACATACCTACATACCTACATACCTACATACCTACATACCTACATAGCTACATACCTACATACCTACATACCTACATACCTACATACCTACATACCTACATACCTACATACCTAC
>CAUJBB010000172.1:47500-51561 GCA_963082805.1 Hemicrepidius hirtus | reverse complement strand
CCCGTTTTACAAATAAATTCCTGGTGTTGTTCCGCCATATTTACTTATTAAAGTCAAAGTATTGCATTTGAGTAATTTAACAGAGGCGACCCCTCTGATTTATCCCGGTAATTTGCCGTTTTACCGATACAGATACCTGTAATTTGCAATCATAGTCAAGGAGCCGGACTCCAATAATTTATTAAAAATTGGTTTAATTCTTTATTAATTGTACATATTAACATATTATTATTTTTGTCATGCGTTTGTTAATTTTTATATGATCAATTCTACATATAATCCGTTCAGTGTAAATATTCTGTAAATAAACTTGTTATTTAGATCTTTAGGTGTTATTTTTCAAAGTCCGACGAATCTTGGATACTCCGAGCTACTCCCTGACCCAAATAAATTTTGTGGCGACCTCCTCTCCACAAGCTAGGGAGTTAGGTCATCGCATGGCGCCCGAGCAGGGACCTGTATGAAGATCCAGGGACCGATGTGAAGAAGCCCAGAACCAGCCGCAACTCCAGAACCGAACCGTTCACCAGGTATCCAGGTATTATTTCTTTTTGTTTGAAACCAGGAAACCGTCGACATGCAGGAATACCATCCTGTGATGACAGACTCATGGACCGCACCACCTTCCAATCCGCTGGTACCGCGAGTGTGTGACGTCGTCCACCAATGGGGTGTCAGATTCGACGGTTTGGGTGATCCTGCCCCTTTCCTGGTGAGGCTCGAAGAAATCGTCCAACAGTACCAGTTCCCGCCAGATTCTCTTCTACCAGTCCTACCGCTACTGCTGGAAGGGAAAGTTTTAGATTGGTATCGGAACAACAAATATTATTGGAATACCTGGTCCGAGTTTGAGAGCCAGTTCCGATTATTCTACATGCCTGTCCGACTCCAAAGAAGAACAATATACGCTTGTCCTCGTCCGCTACCTGTCCAGCCGGATATACCAGTTATCCCCGAAGAAAATCCGAAGTCCAGGGGTGAAGTAGGACCTAAAGTGATGGTTGCCACCACCGAAACTCCAGAGGCTCCATCACGTTCAGTCGACTTCACACCTACGACACCGTCATCAACTCCAGGTCCCGACCAGGAAACCCGTGCCCCGGATATGACATCTCCAGGCCCCGCCGCAGATCCAGCCGCCGAATTAACCTCTCCAGGTGAGTTGGTAGTGTTGCAGCTCCTGGAAGAAGAGGTTTGCCCGGATCCAGGTACCTTGGAGTGTATTCCAGAACCTGAAATACCAGAAAAACCTACTCTGAAGTTTTGTCCGCCAAAGAGGGATGAAACTTACCTGACACCGCCGACCATAGACTGCCTCCAAGACCTCTGAGAGCCTCCATTACCTCCATGTCCTCCACCGGCCATAGCGATGGAGCAGGAAGAGTTCCGCCATCCGTTTCCTGTATCCGAGGAGCTACTTCCTGCTGCCAGCTTCCGTCCGTCCGGCATGGAGTGGTTGGAGAGCCCAGCCGAGGAACCTGTGGGATCACCGCCGCAGATAATTGAACCTTCCGTTCCCCGATATTTTACAGATTCCGCCTCTTTTGCCGAACCATCCGACCACCGCCGAAGGAGCCCGTCCGTCCGCCCGTGTACCCTTCGAAAACGCCCGCCTATCCACCCGAGTTACCAGCTAGCCTGCCGACATACCCGAGTTCTCCTGAACCGCCAGCCGGCCCGTAGACGTAACCCGATGACCCGATTCAGCCGCCAGCCCGTCCGACCGCCCGAAGCCGCAGCTCATCCGCCTGCACCACCAGCTCGTTCCGGCCGTCCACCAGCACCTCCGACGTTTCTTCCTTTTCCCCGAAGAGAGGGAGGAATGTAACGACGCAATTCTTGGGGTGTGGAATTTGGTGCGTCGTATATAAGACGCCATATTCCACATTCCCAAGATAGCGTCGTTCCGCAAGATTAGACGTCATCACGAGGCGCGGGCAACAACTACTCCCGCTATGAAGGAGTAGGGACGGTCCGCGCCGAGTTCCGACAGAAGACGAGGAGGCAGTATAAGAGGTCCAGCCCGCATATTTCAGATTCAGATTCCGACTCCGATTCCGATCTCGACTTATTTTCCGATTTTCGAATTTAACTTTAACTTTAACACTTCCGAGACCCCGAGTCAAAGTTGGTTAAATTTAGATTTTGTTCCGAAACCCGAGTGATTTTCAAAGTTGAAGTTGAGATCTTCAATCCCACTTCAATTTTTGTTCCGATTAGTTTTCAAAATTTAAGTTGTGATCTTCAATCCCACTTAAATTTTGCTCCGTTTAGTTTTCAGTTTATTTTCACCTTTTGTTTTATTAGTTCTATACAAGCCAAACCGTAAGTAGATAATTCAGTTCTTTTGACCTAGTGTACCCTGTATTCATCCGAACCTACCTCATCCCGTAGCATAGTGAGCTCTTGTGAGGGTATATGTGACATTCAGTAACAAGTACCTTTGCAAGGGTGAGCTTCCTGGCAGGTATATGTTTATACAACAAGTAGCTGCCTTGTAACACTAAACCGATCCGTAATCTCCTTCACCGAAATACCCCTGGACTGTTGGAATTCTGTATGTGAAACGAGGAGAACAAGCAGAATCCAACAGGCGAGTGTCCTGAGTTTTCCTACCGAACCTCCTAGGTCAAAGACTGGGTTTTGGGTTCTTCAAACCACCCCGTAAATTAGTTAACTTTGTAATCCGCCCTGTATATCAGTAAATTTTCTTATCTCCGTAAAATAGAGTTTATTTGGAGACTTACCTGATCAAACTTTTAATAACGCACTTTAAATTTCACCGCACAACCTGTTGGCTTGTACCCCATTCATTGTTTTGAACAATTGCCCGTTTTACAAATAAATTCCTGGTGTTGTTCCGCCATATTTACTTATTAAAGTCAAAGTATTGCATTTGAGTAATTTAACAGAGGCGACCCCTCTGATTTATCCCGGTAATTTGCCGTTTTACCGATACAGATACCTGTAATTTGCAATCATAGTCCAGAGCCGGACTCCAATAATTTATTAAAAATTGGTTTAATTCTTTATTAATTGTACATATTAACATATTATTATTTTTGTCATGCGTTTGTTAATTTTTATATGATCAATTCTACATATAATCCGTTCAGTGTAAATATTCTGTAAATAAACTTGTTATTTAGATCTTTAGGTGTTATTTTTCAAAGTCCGACGAATCTTGGATACTCCGAGCTACTCCCTGACCCAAATAAATTTTGTGGCGACCTCCTCTCCACAAGCTAGGGAGTTAGGTCATCGCATGGCGCCCGAGCAGGGACCTGTATGAAGATCCAGGGACCGATGTGAAGAAGCCCAGAACCAGCCGCAACTCCAGAACCGAACCGTTCACCAGGTATCCAGGTATTATTTCTTTTTGTTTGAAACCAGGAAACCGTCGACATGCAGGAATACCATCCTGTGATGACAGACTCATGGACCGCACCACCTTCCAATCCGCTGGTACCGCGAGTGTGTGACGTCGTCCACCAATGGGGTGTCAGATTCGACGGTTTGGGTGATCCTGCCCCTTTCCTGGTGAGGCTCGAAGAAATCGTCCAACAGTACCAGTTCCCGCCAGATTCTCTTCTACCAGTCCTACCGCTACTGCTGGAAGGGAAAGTTTTAGATTGGTATCGGAACAACAAATATTATTGGAATACCTGGTCCGAGTTTGAGAGCCAGTTCCGATTATTCTACATGCCTGTCCGACTCCAAAGAAGAACAATATACGCTTGTCCTCGTCCGCTACCTGTCCAGCCGGATATACCAGTTATCCCCGAAGAAAATCCGAAGTCCAGGGGTGAAGTAGGACCTAAAGTGATGGTTGCCACCACCGAAACTCCAGAGGCTCCATCACGTTCAGTCGACTTCACACCTACGACACCGTCATCAACTCCAGGTCCCGACCAGGAAACCCGTGCCCCGGATATGACATCTCCAGGCCCCGCCGCAGATCCAGCCGCCGAATTAACCTCTCCAGGTGAGTTGGTAGTGTTGCAGCTCCTGGAAGAAGAGGTTTGCCCGGATCCAGGTACCTTGGAGTGTATTCCAGAACC
>CAUJBB010000172.1:0-27500 GCA_963082805.1 Hemicrepidius hirtus | reverse complement strand
GGCGCCACCTATTTTATTGAAGGTCCTAAGACTTTGGAGGTAAAAATAGGAAAAGCCTCGGAGATGTGCATATCGCAGGCTTCGAGATAAACAGTCGGACTGCACCTGTTGGCCTACTAACGTATCTGTAACAGACAAGCAACTAGGGAGGGTTCGGGAGGAGGTCATGAAATTACTCTTCAATCAAAATGCGTTACTTTTTAACGATTTAACTTTTAATTATTGACTTGCAATAAGAAAAGGGGTGACATAACATATTTACACAGAATCTCCCTCACTAATGAGGAGAGATGAATCAAAAACATATTTATACAAAACCTAAAAATAAACAAGTATGATAACACACATAAGTATTAATAAATTGCGATTAACAATCAATGGGGGGAATCGATTCAGCCCAGAGCGCACAAACTCGAGATCTTATTTACGGTAAGGTCTAGATTCTCGAGGTCGTCGCCCTGTACAGTAAATATAATATAAACTAGATTAAAAATCTGTAATCATTACTGAAGCAAAACTCTGGAACACAAAAGTAGCGTCTGCTACTTTATATGAGTAGACGGGATTCTTTACGTTAATTTACCCAAAAGTAAATGTCTTTACGGTGACCCAAAAGGGGATGATGACTTTACGTAAGTCTCAAACTTTACGTTAAATCGATTGACAAGAGGATAAACATTAAGTTCGGTACCTGCTTGGTGAGGTGGTCGTCAGACGGTTTATCTCTTGGCACTTTTATTTTACACAATAGAGAGGCCTTTACACTTTACACCTTTTTAAAGATTGATGCGGGACGGAATCTCTATCTTGAAACTCGACTGGGGTCTCCTAAGCTACGGGAACCGATGAAGGTGGCGGAAGAGTCGGTACGAGCTTCTTCTGGCGGGCGGGATTACTTCTTGACTATTCGATATACGATAATCACTTTACTTGAAAATGATGCATTTCCGGGACGGGAAGCCGTGCGAAATAACTTAACGTTAGCACGACCGAATCTCGAATAACTTGAGAGTTCAGTGAGTCGCAAACACTTTATTTACGGTAAAATCTGATAGTTCACTTGAAGATATTCGGCAAACGAAACGTTAGCGGTATCAGCATATTCTTTAACTCAAAACGAGACGAGAGACGAAACAGAACTTTGTCTTCTGAATAAACGGTAAGTTCTCGAGACGATAAACGGTACTTGGTCGTTCTTTAGGTCAAGTCGGGTTGACAGATCGGGAACGACTTAGGCTCTCTTGCGGACGTAGAGCATGCGTGACTTTTAGTTTAGGGGACTGACTTTGAAAAGCGGGCAGCCGATTGGCTGACTGGTTTACAAGGGGTGGATACTCGTGATTTTGAGGCCAGGGGGTAATATGATCTCTTGTTGACTTGAAAAGTCCAGACAGAAATCCTGGAAATGAAAAGCGTATTTCAGCATTCCAACACGTTTAAATGGCATGTGGCAAGGCCATCATGCGCTTACCGAGCGCAATGCGAGGGGTAGCCTGTTAACATGGACTAAGCCACATTCTTACAGGGTGACGAATTGTACTGGCCCCAAAGGATATAACACCCCCCTTACGTGAAGAGAATTTCCCCGAAATTCTCTTGAGGCAAGAGAAATCCGAAGGGGACAGCGACAACGAGACGGGACGAAACCGAGAGCGGTAACGAGACGATAAACGATAAAAGAAACGGTATCTCCTTACACAAGTGTAAATAAATCCTTGAAAGAAGATAAACTATAAATGGAGAAGCATTACTGTGATGCTATGAACACGAAACGATAAACGAGACGATAAACGGAACGGCAACGAGACGGTAAACGGAACGCTAAGCGAGAGCGATAGCGAGACGATAAACGAGACGGTAAGCGAGACGCTAAACGAGAGCGATAGCGAGACGATAAACGAGAACGATAGCGAGACGATAAACGAGACGGTAAGCGAGACGTTAAAATTCCCAAAAGGGAAAAAAAACGAAAACTGGACAAAGCCCAGTCGGGAAGCGAGTCCTCATATTCTTTTATTAGAACGGAAATTCGGACGTAATGGCGTTACATCCCCGAACGGGAGGTAGTGACGCAAAATAACGACACGGAACCCGAAAGAAGGGTCGAGAAGTAGACGATGTGGTGGAATATCCACAACAAATCCCCAAAAGGGAAAAGCGAGAAACCGTGACTCGTCACGGCGCCGGGTCCCAAGCCGACGACCGGGACGAGACGGAAAAAAAAACAAAAAAACAAAAAAAATAATCCCCGGAAGGGAAAAGACGGAAACCGCAACTCGCCACGGCGCCGGGTCCCAAGCCGACGACCGCGACGAGACGGAAGAAGAAACAAAAGTAAAAGAACAACAACAGAAACAAACTACTGTAATGGCTGCGCGGCAAAACCGATAGTATAGCAGTCATACTCTCTACTAACAACCGAATTGATCTATGCGACATAATAGAATATCCAGAAACTCGGTAGTATAGCGGTATTCTCGACACGAACCGCGTAAATGGAGCTAAAGGTGGGCAATAAATACCGACCTCGGAACGGGAAACGGAAACCACACCACTACCTTTAGAGCCTGGCGTTCCCTGGCCAGCTCTAAAGGGTCGGTGCCGCTAAAAAACGGCTAACGCTTCCGGCCAGCGGACGGTGGCGCGTTCTACGGCAATCCTATAGCTTCCGCCCAGCTAAAAATAATACAAGGGGACCAGAGTGAAGCTCGCAAATCGGTCGCCAGGGGGTCAAAACAACACCAAACTATCAGAACTTCGCGATGGCCGCCAAAACTAGGACGACCAACGCCACCAAACATCTCAAAAAACTCCTACAATCAACGACAATAATAAACTAAAAAAAAAACTAAACAAAAAAAAACGCAACAGTGGGACGAAGAGCTCGGAACGGGTGACCGACGTCCGCCCCGCAGACATCCCCGACCCACTCACCAAACGACGGAAAGGATACACGAAAGAGGTAGCAAAAAAAGATGGGAGCGGGAGCCTTACCCGTAAGAATAAGAAGGGTAGCCGAAGCTACGAAAGAAAGGTGCCGGCAGTACATAAAATACTCACGGGCTAAAGGAAAGAAGAAAAAGAGAAGAGATAGTCAAATCTGGTAATATTTACACGACATACACCCGTGAAGAGTACCGACCAACCTACCAAGGGCGACACGGGGTTGTGTTTGGAAAACACAAAAACAAACGCTCGAAGTCCCCAAAGAAATGACATTGAAGAGGGTACGTTGAGTTTCACGCTATTCACCCATTGTAATTTTCCCACAACCAGATAAAATCAGGGAACGAAAGAGCCTCCTAACTACGAGATGTCTAATCATCACTGGGATTAAGTTTTAAATCTTTCGCATGCCAAATGCCTTTACAAATGCCAGAAGCGTCAGATAATTCGTAAGTATTATACGAGACTTTACGATGAATTAAAAAGGGTCCTAAAAATTTAGGAGCCAGTTTAGCGGTAAAATGCTTGGCTGCATCGGAAAGGACGTAATTTTTACGCCACACGGTATCACCAACGTCAAAAGTAGCGGGACGTCTACGTAAGTCATAGCGAGATTTGGCATTCTTATAGGCAACATCTAACCTTTTAACGATATCTTCGTAAATTTGGTTGAGCGCAGGGGCTCGGCGTAAAAGCGTTTCGCGATCAGGGGTCTGAATATTATCAGCGGTAGCGGCATCGTTAGCTTCACCAAAAAGATTTCCTTCTAAAATCATTTCACGACCAAAATTTGCGAAATAGGGAGACATCCCTATTGCTTCGTGAACCGCAGTGCGAATAGCGCAAGCTACTTTAGCTAAGTATCGATCCCAATTTCTATGGTTTTCCTTAACGTAAGAAGCGAGCATAGTTTTCAATACGCGATGAACACGTTCGACAGGGTTGGCTTGAGCGTGATAGTAAGCGTTAAAAAGAATCGTAGTCGAGTAGGACTTTACCAGGTTTGCAAACTCTTTACTACGAAACTGTACTCCATTATCGGTAAGTAAGTATTGAGGTGCTCCAAACGTTAGGAAGACACCCTCCTCAATTCTTTGAACAACTGCTGAAGCAGTAGCGGAACGTAACGGAAAGAACAACGTGAATTTCGTGAAATAATCGACAACCGACAAGATATAAGAATAGCCTTGGCTCGACCGAGGTAACGGACCCACCAAATCAATCGATATCATTTGCCAAGGTTTCTTAACGATAGGGTGCCGAGACATAAAACCAACAGGCTTCTTTTGTTCGGGCTTATGAGCGATACAAACGGTACAGCGATTAACGTAACGAGCAACATCAGCTTTAAGTTTAGGCCAATAATATCGTCGAGCGATACGCGCAAAAGTCTTAAAAATTCCTAAATGACCGGCAATTGGTTCATCATGATTCTGTTTTAGAATAGCGGAACGATTAAACTTCGGTACTACCTCTCTCCACTTGTCTTCATCTTGCGCTAAATCAGGGTATCTAGGTGAAAGATATTTAAATAGCTTTCCTTCCTTTATTTTCCATAAAGGGTACGATAGGGGGTTTTGCTTGACATTATTGATTAGGCGGTTGTACCACCGATCGGTACGAGAATTAACCACAGGTTGTACCTGGGTATCGGGAGCGGGATCTCCTACGGGACTTACAAGAACGTTATCGATAATCGGAACGGAACGCGACAAAGTATCGGGAACAACGTGATCCTTCCCCTTACGATGTATGATTTCAAAATCATATTGTTGGATCTTCACGGCCCATCTGGCCAAGCGACCACTAGGTTCCTTAAGGGAGTTTAACCACACGAGAGAATGGTGATCTGTAATCACCGTAAAGCGAGTTCCTTCTAAATAGGGACGCAATTTTTCAATTGCCCACAAAACTGCTAAACATTCACGCTCGGTAACGGAATAATTGCGCTCTGCTTTATTTAGCGACCGGCTAATATAGCAGATTACTTGTTCCTTATCATCAATAGTTTGCGTTAAAACAGATCCAATCCCAAAAGCTGAGGCGTCTGTTTGAACCACGAAAGGGACATTAAAATCGGGACACGATAAAATTGGAGCAGAAACCAATCGTTGCTTGATTGTCGAGAAAGCGACAGCGCGTTCTTCAGTCCATTCAAACTTCTGCTTTTTTCGTAAAAGCGCGGTAAGTGGCGCGATAATAGCGGAAAATTCTGGTATAAAACGTCGATACCAGCTTGCCATACCAATAATTCTCCTAACTTCCGAGACGTTTTTTGGTTCCGGTATATTTACAATCGCCGTTACTTTATCTGGGTCCGCTAACAATCCTTGCGCGTTAACCACGTAACCCAAATATTTTAACTCGGGCTTACAAAAGTGACATTTATCACGACCCAAAGTCAACCCTGCTTCGTCCAAGCGTTTAAGGACTTCAGCGAGAATTTCGAGATGCTTCTCGAAAGTAGGCGTACAAATAACGACATCGTCGAGATACACGAAAACAAAAGGCTCCAATTCAGGACCTAAGACCCGATCAATCAGGCGTTGCCATGTTGCGGGAGCGTTATGAAGTCCAAACGGCATTCGTTTAAAGTGGAAAAGTCCACGATTCGGAATCGTAAAGGCGGTATATTGTCGAGAATCTTCTGCGACCGGGATCTGCCAATAAGCAGACTTAATGTCGAGACTGGTTATAAAACGTGCATCACGAAGACGATCCAAAATGGCCGAAACGTAAGGTAAAGGGTACGCATCCTTTTCTGTAACCTGATTTAATTTACGAAAATCGACGCAAAAGCGGTACGAGGAATCCTTCTTCTTTATTAATAAAATAGAGCTAGACCAGGCGCTCTGAGAACGTTCTATCACATCCAGTTCTAACATTTTATCTAATTCGGAGTCGATATGTTGTTGCATGACCGGTGAAACAGGATAATATCTTTGTTTAATTGGGCGAGAAGACGTAACGATACTATGCTCAACTTGCTTAGCGCATCCTAATGATTTAGGGTTTCTTGAAAAATGTTTTTGGATAACACGATCCAAATCGGTACGTTGCGAAACGGTAAGCTCTTTAGCCGATAGTAAATTTTCGGACGAAGTCGAAACGGCAGCGAGAGTCGGTAAATTCTTCGAAGAAGACGAGACGGCAGCGACATAAGGTTTGGCAAATTTCCATTCACCGCGAAATAAATCTGGGACTATTCCCACTGATTTCCAAAAATCAATCCCTAGGATCAATATATGCGGAACATCCGGTACAACTAAAACATCGATAGTCGATACGTGATCGCGTAACCGTATCGGTAGCGTAAGGGTGCCGAGACTGGGTACAGTATGTCCATTAGCGACGGAACAGGTTGGGCGAGAATCCGTATTCAACGTAAGCCCTAAAGGCGCTAAAATTTTCCAACCTTCCCCTCCTAAAATGGAGCGATTAGCTCCGGAATCTAATAATCCTAACATATCGTAACCCAAAATATTAATCGTGACGTGAGGGCGTTCGTCAGCGGTAGCGTTATCAAAAAAATAATCTAAAATAACTTTATTACGCAAAAAATTTTCTTCCTTCCTATCACTACAAGTTTGTACAGGGTAGGTCGAATACGAGACGGGACGGGATAACATTACACGACCACTTAATGCTTCCTCGGTTCGTTTCCCGACGGAGCGCGTGAATTATTCGATTTACCACACTTGGGACAAGTGTTCACGGTAACTTCCGGTTTTCCACAACGATAACAATAAAGTTTAGTGCGTGGTTTAGGGCATTGACCCGCACGATGGTTCGAATCTCCACAATTCCAACATAAAAGTGGATTAGCGTTAGATGACGCGGTAAATCGCTGATTAGCCCGGACGGGAATTTCTTGAGTATTAGAAATTGCATTATCTCTAATATTCGCGGTTGCAACGTCTAAAACCGGAGTAGGTACATTTATTTCGACCGGAGCGGTATCTATATAAGCTAAATCCGTTTCGAGGTCATTCCTCTTACGTGAAGGCGGTACGAAATTCTCAACAGCGTAACGACGCTCTTCAATTTTTCTACCAAACTTGATAAGTTCCGGAATAGACTGAACTTCAACAAGTCCTAATTGCGTTTGAAAAAAAGGAGTTATATTCCGCATTAAAATGCGTAACTTCTTTTCTTCCGACAAAGGTTGCGATAAACGTGAAAATAAATTTTTCATAACGGCAACAAATATTCCAATGGATTCGTCAGCCCCCTGAGTACGCCTCTGGATTTCTTCTAACAACCTATCATCGTAATTAACCGGTTGAAATTCAAGGCGCAAAAGGGCCGATAGCTCTTCCCAATTGCTAGCTAAATCCACGTTAGCGCGATACCATATTAAAGCTTTACCGGCAAAGAGGTCGCAGGCCTCCGCGAACAGCTGTGTGTCATGCACACTACGGGCCCTCGATAGCTCGCTAACCCGCTCGAGGAAGGCATTTACGGACAGGACGCGAGCATCGCCCGTAAACGTCAAATTCCATTTTGCAACAGGAACAGACGGCGTATAATGTGACGTAGACCCTGAAGGTCCTACCGGAATAGCGCTAGTTGTCGGTATATCTGGGTCAAGGTTTATAAGTACCCGTGATTGGTTACGAGATAATTCATATCGAGAAATCAAAACTGAAAGTTCGATAAACAATGCTTCTTTGCGCGCGGAATGATCGTCAGCCGTAGGGATACTTGCGTCCAAACGGGCTAATCCGTGACTGAATTTTGTCTCGATAGCTTGAGCGGTATTCCTATCGGGTTGATCTACAAATCTGGTAAGAAGGGTTTGTATTTCCCCCCTAACTGTAATTAAGGCTGCGTAATCTTCTTCAAACGAAAAAGGGCGAGTCGCCGGGCGTGGAGGTGCCGAGCCGGCGGCCTCGTCTCTTAAGACTTGACGTAAAAGGGTTCGTAATTGCGTGGTAGTTTTCGGAAGGGGAGTGGAACCTCGTATACTTAATTCGTACTGGAGTTCCACCTTCGATAAACGATCGATAATAAGTTTAAAACCCATTATGAATGTTAAAACAAACAACGAGATAATCGGGACCTAAATTAACCCAAAAACACAACGATACAAGGGAAATAGCGAAAATTTCACAACAAAAATCCCAAAGCGAGAATTTAAATCAGAACTCAAAAGGCCCACACGTTTAGGGCGCCAAATTTGTTACGGTACATTCCCTAATTTTGTACACGTGAACAGAAAAGTGCTGACGGCTATCTTAGTGGAGATTGGGGTGGGTGGTTAATTCGCGATATAAGGGCGGAACGTTAACTTACACAGGGAGTGTTAAAGAGGGCGCCACCTATTTTATTGAAGGTCCTAAGACTTTGGAGGTAAAAATAGGAAAAGCCTCGGAGATGTGCATATCGCAGGCTTCGAGATAAACAGTCGGACTGCACCTGTTGGCCTACTAACGTATCTGTAACAGACAAGCAACTAGGGAGGGTTCGGGAGGAGGTCATGAAATTACTCTTCAATCAAAATGCGTTACTTTTTAACGATTTAACTTTTAATTATTGACTTGCAATAAGAAAAGGGGTGACATAACATATTTACACAGAATCTCCCTCACTAATGAGGAGAGATGAATCAAAAACATATTTATACAAAACCTAAAAATAAACAAGTATGATAACACACATAAGTATTAATAAATTGCGATTAACAATCAATGGGGGGAATCGATTCAGCCCAGAGCGCACAAACTCGAGATCTTATTTACGGTAAGGTCTAGATTCTCGAGGTCGTCGCCCTGTACAGTAAATATAATATAAACTAGATTAAAAATCTGTAATCATTACTGAAGCAAAACTCTGGAACACAAAAGTAGCGTCTGCTACTTTATATGAGTAGACGGGATTCTTTACGTTAATTTACCCAAAAGTAAATGTCTTTACGGTGACCCAAAAGGGGATGATGACTTTACGTAAGTCTCAAACTTTACGTTAAATCGATTGACAAGAGGATAAACATTAAGTTCGGTACCTGCTTGGTGAGGTGGTCGTCAGACGGTTTATCTCTTGGCACTTTTATTTTACACAATAGAGAGGCCTTTACACTTTACACCTTTTTAAAGATTGATGCGGGACGGAATCTCTATCTTGAAACTCGACTGGGGTCTCCTAAGCTACGGGAACCGATG
The DNA here is from genome assembly GCA_963082805.1 of Hemicrepidius hirtus. Taxonomy (NCBI): domain Eukaryota; kingdom Metazoa; phylum Arthropoda; class Insecta; order Coleoptera; family Elateridae; genus Hemicrepidius; species Hemicrepidius hirtus. The sequence goes on along the minus strand of CAUJBB010000172.1, from coordinate 18,393 downwards.
AAGGTGGCGGAAGAGTCGGTACGAGCTTCTTCTGGCGGGCGGGATTACTTCTTGACTATTCGATATACGATAATCACTTTACTTGAAAATGATGCATTTCCGGGACGGGAAGCCGTGCGAAATAACTTAACGTTAGCACGACCGAATCTCGAATAACTTGAGAGTTCAGTGAGTCGCAAACACTTTATTTACGGTAAAATCTGATAGTTCACTTGAAGATATTCGGCAAACGAAACGTTAGCGGTATCAGCATATTCTTTAACTCAAAACGAGACGAGAGACGAAACAGAACTTTGTCTTCTGAATAAACGGTAAGTTCTCGAGACGATAAACGGTACTTGGTCGTTCTTTAGGTCAAGTCGGGTTGACAGATCGGGAACGACTTAGGCTCTCTTGCGGACGTAGAGCATGCGTGACTTTTAGTTTAGGGGACTGACTTTGAAAAGCGGACAGCCGATTGGCTGACTGGTTTACAAGGGGTGGATACTCGTGATTTTGAGGCCAGGGGGTAATATGATCTCTTGTTGACTTGAAAAGTCCAGACAGAAATCCTGGAAATGAAAAGCGTATTTCAGCATTCCAACATGGCATGTGGCAAGGCCATCATGCGCTTACCGAGCGCAATGCGAGGGGTAGCCTGTTAACATGGACTAAGCCACATTCTTACAGGGTGACGAATTGTACTGGCCCCAAAGGATATAACAACCTACATACCTACATACCTACATACCTACATACCTACATACCTACATACCTACATACCTACATACCTACATACCTACATACCTACATACCTACATACCTACATACCTACATACATACATACCTACATACCTACATACATACATACCTACATACCTACATACATACATACCTACATACCTACATACATACATACCTACATACCTACATACCTACATACCTACATACCTACATACCTACATACCTACATACCTACATACCTACATACCTACATACCTACATACCTGCATACCTACATACCTACATACCTACATACCTACATACCTACATACCTACATACCTACATACCTACATACCTACATACCTACATACCTACATACCTACATACCTACATACCTACATACCTACATACCTACATACCTACATACCTACATACCTACATACCTACATACCTACATACCTACATACTTACATACCTACATACCTACATACCTACATACCTACATACCTACATACCTACATACCTACATACCTACATACCTACATACCTACATACCTACATACCTACATACCTACATACCTACATACCTAAATACCTACATACATACATACCTACATACATACTTACCTACATACCTACATACATACATACCTACATACCTAAATACATACATACCTACATACCTACATATAAACATACCTACATACCTACATACATACATACCTACATACCTACATACATACATACCTACATACCTACATACATACATACCTACATACCTACATACATACATACCTACATACCTACATACCTACATACCTACATACCTACATACCTACATACCTACATACCTACATACCTACATACCTACATACCTACATACCTGCATACCTACATACCTACATACCTACATACCTACATACCTACATACCTACATACCTACATACCTACATACCTACATACCTACATACCTACATACCTACATACCTACATACCTACATACCTACATACCTACATACCTACATACCTACATACCTACATACCTACATACCTACATACCTACAAACCTACATACCTACATACCTACATACCTACATACCTACATACCTACATACCTACATACCTACATACCTACATACCTACATACCTACATACCTACATACCTACATACCTAAATACCTACATACAAACATACCTACATACCTACATACATACATACCTACATACCTACATACATACATACCTACATACCTACATACATACATACCTACATACCTACATACATACATACGTACATACCTACATACCTACATAAATACATACCTACATACCTACATACCTACATACCTACATACATACATACCTACATACCTACATACATACATACCTACATACCTACATACATACATACCTACATACCTACATACATACATACCTACATACCTACATACCTACATACCTACATACCTACATACCTACATACCTAGATACCTACATACCTACATACCTACATACCTACATACCTACATACCTACATACCTACATACCTACATACCTACATACCTACATACCTACATACCTACATACCTACATACCTACATACCTACATACCTACATACCTACAAACCTACATACCTACATACCTACATACCTACATACCTACATACCTACATACCTACATACCTACATACCTACATACCTACATACCTACATACCTACATACATACATACCTACATACCTACATACATACATACCTACATACCTACATACATACATACCTACATACCTACATACCTACATACCTACATACCTACATACCTACATACCTACATACCTACATACCTACATACCTACATACCTACATACCTACATACCTACATACCTACATACCTACATACCTACATACCTACATACCTACATACCTACATACCTACATACCTACATACCTACATACCTACATACCTACATACCTACATACCTACAAACCTACATACCTACATACCTACATACCTACATACCTACATACCTACATACCTACATACCTACATACCTACATACCTACATACCTACATACCTACATACCTACATACCTAAATACCTACATACAAACATACCTACATACCTACATACATACATACCTACATACCTACATACATACATACCTACATACCTACATACCTGCATACCTACATACCTACATACCTACATACCTACATACCTACATACCTACATACCTACATACCTACATACCTACATACCTACATACCTACATACCTACATACCTACATACCTACATACCTACATACCTACATACCTATATACCTACAAACCTACATACCTACATACCTACATACCTACATACCTACATACCTACATACCTACATACCTACATACCTACATACCTACATACCTACATACCTACATACCTACATACCTACATACCTACATACCTAAATACCTACATACAAACATACCTACATACCTACATACATACATACCTACATACCTACATACATACATACCTACATACCTACATACATACATACCTACATACCTACATACATACATACCTACATACCTACATACCTACATAAATACATACCTACATACCTACATACCTACATACCTACATACCTACATACCTACATACCTACATACCTACATACCTACATACCTACATACCTACATACCTACATACCTACATACCTACATACCTACATACCTACATACCTACATACCTACATAAATACATACCTACATACCGACATACCTACATACCTACATACCTACATACCTACATACCTACATACCTACATACCTACATACCTACATACCTACATACCTACATACCTACATACCTACATACCTACATTCCTACATACATACATACCTACATACATACATACCTACATACCTACATACATACATACCTACATGCCTACATACCTACATACCTACATGCCTACATACCTACATACCTACATACCTACATACCTACATACCTACATACCTACATACCTACATACCTACATACCTACATACCTACATACCTACATACCTACATACCTACATACCTATATACCTACAAACCTACATACCTACATACCTACATACCTACATACCTACATACCTACATACCTACATACCTACATACCTACATACCTACATACCTACATACCTACATACCTACATACCTACATACCTACATACCTAAATACCTACATACAAACATACCTACATACCTACATACATACATACCTACATACCTACATACATACATACCTACATACCTACATACATACATACCTACATACCTACATACATACATACCTACATACCTACATACCTACATAAATACATACCTACATACCTACATACCTACATACCTACATACCTACATACCTACATACCTACATACCTACATACCTACATACCTACATACCTACATACCTACATACCTACATACCTACATACCTACATACCTACATACCTACATACCTACATACCTACATAAATACATACCTACATACCGACATACCTACATACCTACATACCTACATACCTACATACCTACATACCTACATACCTACATACCTACATACCTACATACCTACATACCTACATACCTACATACCTACATACCTACATTCCTACATACATACATACCTACATACATACATACCTACATACCTACATACATACATACCTACATGCCTACATACCTACATACCTACATGCCTACATACCTACATACCTACATGCCTACATACCTACATACCTACATGCCTACATACCTACATACCTACATGCCTACATACCTACATACCTACATGCCTACATACCTACATACCTACATGCGTACATTCCTACATACCTACATGCCTACATACCTACATACCTACATACCTACATACCTACATACCTACATACCTACATACCTACATACCTACATACCTACATACCTACATGCCTACATACCTACATACCTACATGCGTACATTCCTACATACCTACATGCCTACATACCTACATACCTACATACCTACATACCTACATACCTACATACCTGCATACCTACATACCTACATACCTACATACCTACATACCTACATACCTACATACCTACATACCTACATACCTACATACCTACATACCTACATACCTACATACCTACATACCTACATACCTACATACCTACATACCTACATACCTACATACATACATACCTACATACCTACATACATACATACCTACATACCTACATACCTACATACCTACATACCTACATACCTACATACCTACATACCTACATACCTACATACCTACATACCTACATACCTACATACCTACATACCTACATACCTACATACCTACATACCTACATACCTACATACCTACATACCTACATACCTACATACCTGCATACCTACATACATACCTACATACCTACATACATGCATACCTACATACCTACATACCTACATACCTACATACCTACATACCTACATACCTACATACCTACATACCTACATACCTACATACCTACATACCTACATACCTACATACCTACATACCTACATACCTACATACATACATACCTACATACCTACATACCTACATACCTACATACCTACATACCTACATACCTACATACCTACATACCTACATACCTACATACCTACATACCTACATACCTACATACCTACATACCTACATACCTACATACCTACATACCTACATACCTACATACCTACATACCTACATACCTACATACCTACATACCTACATACCTACATACCTACATACCTACATACCTACATACCTACATACCTACATACCTACATACCTACATACCTACATACCTACATTCCTACATACATACATACCTACATACCTACATACATACATACCTACATACCTACATACCTACATACCTACATACCTACATACCTACATACCTACATACCTACATACCTACATACCTACATACCTACATACCTACATACCTACATACCTACATACCTACATACCTACATACCTACATACCTACATACCTACATACCTACATACATACATACCTACATACCTACATACATACATACCTACATACCTACATACCTACATACCTACATACCTACATACCTACATACCTACATACCTACATACCTATATACCTACATACCTACATACCTACATACCTACATACCTACATACCTCCATACCTACATACCTACATACCTACATACCTACATACCTACACACTTACATACCTACATACCTACATACCTACATACCTACATACCTACATACCTACATACCTACATACCTACATACCTACATACCTACATACCTACATACCTACATACCTACATACCTACATACATACATACCTACATACCTACATGCGTACATTCCTACATACCTACATGCCTACATACCTACATACCTACATACCTACATACCTACATACCTACATACCTACATACCTACATACCTACATACCTACATACCTACATACCTACATACCTACATACCTACATACCTACATGCCTACATACCTACATACCTACATGCGTACATTCCTACATACCTACATGCCTACATACCTACATACCTACATACCTACATACCTACATACCTACATACCTACATACCTACATACCTACATACCTACATACCTACATACCTACATACCTACATACCTATATACCTACATACCTACATACCTACATACCTACATACCTCCATACCTACATACCTACATACCTACATACCTACATACCTACACACTTACATACCTACATACCTACATACCTACATACCTACATACCTACATACCTACATACCTACATACCTACATACCTACATACCTACATACCTACATACCTACATACCTACATACCTACATACATACATACCTACATACCTACATGCGTACATTCCTACATACCTACATGCCTACATACCTACATACCTACATACCTACATACCTACATACCTACATACCTACATACCTACATACCTACATACCTACATACCTACATACCTACATACCTACATGCCTACATACCTACATACCTACATGCGTACATTCCTACATACCTACATGCCTACATACCTACATACCTACATACCTACATACCTACATACCTACATACCTACATACCTACATACCTACATACCTACATACCTACATACCTACATACCTACATACCTACATACCTACATACCTACATACCTACATACCTACATACCTACATACCTACATACCTACATACCTACATACATACATACCTACATACCTACATACATACATACCTACATACCTACATACCTACATACCTACATACCTACATACCTACATACCTACATACCTACATACCTACATACCTACATACCTACATACCTACATACCTACATACCTACATACCTACATACCTACATACCTACATACCTACATACCTACATACCTACATACCTACATACCTGCATACCTACATACATACATACCTACATACCTACATACATGCATACCTACATACCTACATACCTACATACCTACATACCTACCCTACCTACATACCTACATACCTACATACCTACATACCTACATACCTACATACCTACATACCTACATACCTACATACCTACATACCTACATACATACATACCTACATACCTACATACCTACATACCTACATACCTACATACCTACATACCTACATACCTACATACCTACATACCTACATACCTACATACCTACATACCTACATACCTACATACCTACATACCTACATTCCTACATACATACATACCTACATACCTACATACCTACATACATACATACCTACATACCTACATACCTACAAACCTACATACCTACATACCTACATACCTACATGCCTACATACCTACATACCTACATGCGTACATTCCTACATACCTACATGCCTACATACCTACATACCTACATACCTACATACCTACATACCTACATACCTACATACCTACATACCTACATACCTACATACCTACATACCTACATACCTACATACCTACATACCTACATACCTACATACCTACATACCTACATACCTACATACCTACATACCTACATACATACATACCTACATACCTACATACATACATACCTACATACCTACATACATACATAGCTACATACCTACATACATACATACTTACATACCTACATACCTACATACCTACATACCTACATACCTACATACCTACATACATACATACCTACATACCTACATGCGTACATTCCTACATACCTACATGCCTACTGTAACGACGCAATTCTTGGGGTGTGGAATTTGGTGCGTCGTATATAAGACGCCATATTCCACATTCCCAAGATAGCGTCGTTCCGCAAGATTAGACGTCATCACGAGGCGCGGGCAACAACTACTCCCGCTATGAAGGAGTAGGGACGGTCCGCGCCGAGTTCCGACAGAAGACGAGGAGGCAGTATAAGAGGTCCAGCCCGCGCATTTCAGATTCAGATTCCGACTCCGATTCCGATCTCGACTTATTTTCCGATTTTCGAATTTAACTTTAACTTTAACACTTCCGAGACCCCGAGTCAAAGTTGGTTAAATTTAGATTTTGTTCCGAAACCCGAGTGATTTTCAAAGTTGAAGTTGAGATCTTCAATCCCACTTCAATTTTTGTTCCGATTAGTTTTCAAAATTTAAGTTGTGATCTTCAATCCCACTTAAATTTTGCTCCGTTTAGTTTTCAGTTTATTTTCACCTTTTGTTTTATTAGTTCTATACAAGCCAAACCGTAAGTAGATAATTCAGTTCTTTTGACCTAGTGTACCCTGTATTCATCCGAACCTACCTCATCCCGTAGCATAGTGAGCTCTTGTGAGGGTATATGTGACATTCAGTAACAAGTACCTTTGCAAGGGTGAGCTTCCTGGCAGGTATATGTTTATACAACAAGTAGCTGCCTTGTAACACTAAACCGATCCGTAATCTCCTTCACCGAAATACCCCTGGACTGTTGGAATTCTGTATGTGAAACGAAGAGAACAAGCAGAATCCAACAGTCGAGTGTCCTGAGTTTTCCTACCGAACCTCCTAGGTCAAAGACTGGGTTTTGGGTTCTTCAAACCACCCCGTAAATTAGTTAACTTTGTAATCCGCCCTGTATATCAGTAAATTTTCTTATCTCCGTAAAATAGAGTTTATTTGGAGACTTACCTGATCAAACTTTTAATAACGCACTTTAAATTTCACCGCACAACCTGTTGGCTTGTACCCCATTCATTGTTTTGAACAATTGCCCGTTTTACAAATAAATTCCTGGTGTTGTTCCGCCATATTTACTTATTAAAGTCAAAGTATTGCATTTGAGTAATTTAACAGAGGCGACCCCTCTGATTTATCCCGGTAATTTGCCGTTTTACCGATACAGATACCTGTAATTTGCAATCATAGTCCAGAGCCGGACTCCAATAATTTATTAAAAATTGGTTTAATTCTTTATTAATTGTGCATATTAACATATTATTATTTTTGTCATGCGTTTGTTAATTTTTATATGATCAATTCTACATATAATCCGTTCAGTGTAAATATTCTGTAAATAAACTTGTTATTTAGATCTTTAGGTGTTATTTTTCAAAGTCCGACGAATCTTGGATACTCCGAGCTACTCCCTGACCCAAATAAATTTTGTGGCGACCTCTTCTCCACAAGCTAGGGAGTTAGGTCATCGCATGGCGCCCGAGCAGGGACCTGTATGAAGATCCAGGGACCGATGTGAAGAAGCCCAGAACCAGCCGCAACTCCAGAACCGAACCGTTCACCAGGTATCCAGGTATTATTTCTTTTTGTTTGAAACCAGGAAACCGTCGACATGCAGGAATACCATCCTGTGATGGCAGACTCATGGACCGCACCACCTTCCAATCCGCTGGTACCGCGAGTGTGTGACGTCGTCCACCAATGGGGTGTCAGATTCGACGGTTTGGGTGATCCTGCCCCTTTCCTGGTGAGGCTCGAAGAAATCGTCCAACAGTACCAGTTCCCGCCAGATTCTCTTCTACCAGTCCTACCGCTACTGCTGGAAGGGAAAGTTTTAGATTGGTATCGGAACAACAAATATTATTGGAATACCTGGTCCGAGTTTGAGAGCCAGTTCCGATTATTCTACATGCCTGTCCGACTCCAAAGAAGAACAATATATGCTTGTCCTCGTCCGCTACCTGTCCAGCCGGATATACCAGTTATCCCCGAAGAAAATCCGAAGTCCAGGGGTGAAGTAGGACCTAAAGTGATGGTTGCCACCACCGAAACTCCAGAGGCTCCATCACGTTCAGTCGACTTCACACCTACGACACCGTCATCAACTCCAGGTCCCGACCAGGAAACCCGTGCCCCGGATATGACATCTCCAGGCCCCGCCGCAGATCCAGCCGCCGAATTAACCTCTCCAGGTGAGTTGGTAGTGTTGCAGCTCCTGGAAGAAGAGGTTTGCCCGGATCCAGGTACCTTGGAGTGTATTCCAGAACCTGAAATACCAGAAAAACCTACTCTGAAGTTTTGTCCGCCAAAGAGGGATGAAACTTACCTGACACCGCCGACCATAGACTGCCTCCAAGACCTCCGAGAGCCTCCATTACCTCCATGTCCTCCACCGGCCATAGCGATGGAGCAGGAAGAGTTCCGCCATCCGTTTCCTGTATCCGAGGAGCTACTTCCTGCTGCCAGCTTCCGTCCGTCCGGCATGGAGTGGTTGGAGAGCCCAGCCGAGGAACCTGTGGGATCACCGCCGCAGATAATTGAACCTTCCGTTCCCCGATATTTTACAGATTCCGCCTCTTTTGCCGAACCATCCGACCACCGCCGAAGGAGCCCGTCCGTCCGCCCGTGTACCCTTCGAAAACGCCCGCCTATCCACCCGAGTTACCAGCTAGCCTGCCGACATACCCGAGTTCTCCTGAACCGCCAGCCGGCCCGTAGACGTAACCCGATGACCCGATTCAGCCGCCAGCCCGTCCGACCGCCCGAAGCCGCAGCTCATCCGCCTGCACCACCAGCTCGTTCCGGCCGTCCACCAGCACCTCCGACGTTTCTTCCTTTTCCCCGAAGAGAGGGAGGAATGTAACGACGCAATTCTTGGGGTGTGGAATTTGGTGCGTCGTATATAAGACGCCATATTCCACATTCCCAAGATAGCGTCGTTCCGCAAGATTAGACGTCATCACGAGGCGCGGGCAACAACTACTCCCGCTATGAAGGAGTAGGGACGGTCCGCGCCGAGTTCCGACAGAAGACGAGGAGGCAGTATAAGAGGTCCAGCCCGCGCATTTCAGATTCAGATTCCGACTCCGATTCCGATCTCGACTTATTTTCCGATTTTCGAATTTAACTTTAACTTTAACACTTCCGAGACCCCGAGTCAAAGTTGGTTAAATTTAGATTTTGTTCCGAAACCCGAGTGATTTTCAAAGTTGAAGTTGAGATCTTCAATCCCACTTCAATTTTTGTTCCGATTAGTTTTCAAAATTTAAGTTGTGATCTTCAATCCCACTTAAATTTTGCTCCGTTTAGTTTTCAGTTTATTTTCACCTTTTGTTTTATTAGTTCTATACAAGCCAAACCGTAAGTAGATAATTCAGTTCTTTTGACCTAGTGTACCCTGTATTCATCCGAACCTACCTCATCCCGTAGCATAGTGAGCTCTTGTGAGGGTATATGTGACATTCAGTAACAAGTACCTTTGCAAGGGTGAGCTTCCTGGCAGGTATATGTTTATACAACAAGTAGCTGCCTTGTAACACTAAACCGATCCGTAATCTCCTTCACCGAAATACCCCTGGACTGTTGGAATTCTGTATGTGAAACGAGGAGAACAAGCAGAATCCAACAGTCGAGTGTCCTGAGTTTTCCTACCGAACCTCCTAGGTCAAAGACTGGGTTTTGGGTTCTTCAAACCACCCCGTAAATTAGTTAACTTTGTAATCCGCCCTGTATATCAGTAAATTTTCTTATCTCCGTAAAATAGAGTTTATTTGGAGACTTACCTGATCAAACTTTTAATAACGCACTTTAAATTTCACCGCACAACCTGTTGGCTTGTACCCCATTCATTGTTTTGAACAATTGCCCGTTTTACAAATAAATTCCTGGTGTTGTTCCGCCATATTTACTTATTAAAGTCAAAGTATTGCATTTGAGTAATTTAACAGAGGCGACCCCTCTGATTTATCCCGGTAATTTGCCGTTTTACCGATACAGATACCTGTAATTTGCAATCATAGTCCAGAGCCGGACTCCAATAATTTATTAAAAATTGGTTTAATTCTTTATTAATTGTACATATTAACATATTATTATTTTTGTCATGCGTTTGTTAATTTTTATATGATCAATTCTACATATAATCCGTTCAGTGTAAATATTCTGTAAATAAACTTGTTATTTAGATCTTTAGGTGTTATTTTTCAAAGTCCGACGAATCTTGGATACTCCGAGCTACTCCCTGACCCAAATAAATTTTGTGGCGACCTCCTCTCCACAAGCTAGGGAGTTAGGTCATCGCACTACATACCTACATACCTACATACCTACATACCTACATACCTACATACCTACATACCTACATACCTACATACCTACATACCTACATACCTACATACCTACATACCTACATACCTACATACCTACATACCTACATGCCTACATACCTACATACCTACATGCGTACATTCCTACATACCTACATGCCTACATACCTACATACCTACATACCTACATACCTACATACCTACATACCTACATACCTACATACCTACATACCTACATACCTACATACCTACATACCTACATACCTACATACCTACATACCTACATACCTACATACCTACATACCTACATACCTACATACCTACATACATACATACCTACATACCTACATACATACATACCTACATACCTACATACCTACATACCTACATACCTACATACCTACATACCTACATACCTACATACCTACATACCTACATACCTACATACCTACATACCTACATACCTACATACCTACATACCTACATACCTGCATACCTACATACATACATACCTACATACCTACATACATGCATACCTACATACCTACATACCTACATACCTACATACCTACCCTACCTACATACCTACATACCTACATACCTACATACCTACATACCTACATACCTACATACCTACATACCTACATACCTACATACCTACATACATACATACCTACATACCTACATACCTACATACCTACATACCTACATACCTACATACCTACATACCTACATACCTACATACCTACATACCTACATACCTACATACCTACATACCTACATACCTACATACCTACATACCTACATACCTACATACCTACATACCTACATACCTACATACCTACATACCTACATACCTACATACCTACATTCCTACATACATACATACCTACATACCTACATACCTACATACATACATACCTACATACCTACATACCTACATACCTACATACCTACATACCTACATACCTACATACCTACATACCTACATACCTACATACCTACATACCTACATACCTACATACCTACATACCTACATACCTACATACCTACATACCTACATACCTACATACATACATACCTACATACCTACATACATACATACTTACATACAAACATACCTACATACCTACACACATACATACCTACATACCTACATACATACATACCTACATACCTACATACATACATACCTACATACCTACATACCTACATACCTACATACCTACATACCTACATACCTACATACCTACATACCTACATACCTACATACCTACATACCTACATACACATACCTACATACCTACATACCTACATACCTACATACCTACATACATACATACCTACATACCTACATATATACATACCTACATACCTACATACCTACATACCTACATACCTACATACCTACATACCTACATACCTACATACCTACATACCTACATACCTACATACTTACATACCTACATACCTACATACCTACATACCTACATACCTACATACCTACATACCTACATACCTACATACCTACATACCTACATACCTACATACATACATACCTACATACCTACATACATACATACCTACATACCTACATATATACATACCTACATACCTACATACCTACATACCTACATACCTACATACCTACATACCTACATACCTACATACCTACATACCTACATACCTACATACTTACATACCTACATACCTACATACCTACATACCTACATACCTACATACCTACATACCTACATACCTACATACCTACATACCTACATACCTACATACCTACATACCTACATACCTACATACCTAAATACCTACATACATACATACCTACATACATACATACCTACATACCTACATACATACATACCTACATACCTAAATACATACATACCTACATACCTACATATAAACATACCTACATACCTACATACATACATACCTACATACCTACATACCTACATACCTAAATACCTACATACAAACATACCTACATACCTACATACATACATACCTACATACCTACATACATACATACCTACATACCTACATACATACATACCTACATACCTACATACATACATACCTACATACCTACAAACCTACATACCTACATACCTACATACCTACATACCTACATACCTACATACCTACATACCTACATACCTACTTACCTACATAAATACATACCTACATACCTATATACCTACATACCTACATACCTACATACCTACATACCCACATACCTACATACCTACATTCCTACATACCTACATACCTACATACCTACATACCTACATACCTACATACCTACATACCTACATACCTACATACCTACATACCTACATACCTACATACCTACATACCTACAAAAATACATACCTACATACCGACATACCAACATACCTACATACCTACATACCTACATACCTACATACCTACATACCTACATACCTACATACCTACATACCTACATACCTACATACCTAAATACCTACATACATACATACCTACATACATACATACCTACATACCTACATACATACATACCTACATACCTAAATACATACATACCTACATACCTACATATAAACATACCTACATACCTACATACATACATACCTACATACCTACATACCTACATACCTAAATACCTACATACAAACATACCTACATACCTACATACATACATACCTACATACCTACATACATACATACCTACATACCTACATACATACATACCTACATACCTACATACATACATACCTACATACCTACAAACCTACATACCTACATACCTACATACCTACATACCTACATACCTACATACCTACATACCTACATACCTACTTACCTACATAAATACATACCTACATACCTATATACCTACATACCTACATACCTACATACCTACATACCCACATACCTACATACCTACATTCCTACATACCTACATACCTACATACCTACATACCTACATACCTACATACCTACATACCTACATACCTACATACCTACATACCTACATACCTACATACCTACATACCTACAAAAATACATACCTACATACCGACATACCAACATACCTACATACCTACATACCTACATACCTACATACCTACATACCTACATACCTACATACCTACATACCTACATACCTACATACCTACATTCCTACATACATACATACCTACATACATACATACCTACATACCTACATACATACATACCTACATGCCTACATACCTACATACCTACATGTCTACATACCTACATACCTACATGCCTACATACCTACATACCTACATACATACATACCTACATACCTACATACCTACATACCTACATACCTACATACCTACATACCTACATACCTACATACCTACATACCTACATACCTACATACCTACATACATACATACCTACATACCTACATACCTACATACCTACATACCTACATACCTACATACCTACATACCTACATACCTACATACCTACATACCTACATACCTACATACCTACATACCTACATACCTACATACCTACATACCTACATACCTACATACCTACATACCTACATACCTACATACCTACATACCTACTTACCTACATACCTACATACCTACATACCTACATACCTACATACCTACATACCTACATACCTACATACCTACAAACCTACATACCTACATACCTACATACCTACATACCTACATACCTACATACCTACATACATACATACCTACATACCTACATACATACATACCTACATACCTACATACCTACATACCTACATACCTACATACCTACATACCTACATACCTACATACCTACGTACCTACATACCTACATACCTACATACCTACATACCTACATACCTACATACCTACATACCTACATACCTACATACCTACATACCTACATACCTACATACCTACATACCTACATACCTACATACCTACATACCTACATACCTACATACCTACATACCTACTTACCTACATACCTACATGCCTACATACCTACATACCTACATGCCTACATACCTACATACCTACATGCCTACATACCTACATATCTACATGCCTACATACCTACATACCTACATGCCTACATATCTACATACCTACATGCCTACATACCTACATACCTACATACCTACATACCTACATACCTACATACCTACATACCTACATACCTACATACCTACATACCTACATACCTACAAACCTACATACCTACATACCTACATACCTACATACCTACATACCTACATACCTACATACCTACATACCTACATACCTACATACCTACATACCTACAAACCTACATACCTACATACCTACATACCTACATACCTACATACCTACATACCTACATACCTACATACCTACATACCTACATACCTACAAACCTACATACCTACATACCTACATACCTACATACCTACATACCTACATACCTACATACCTACATACCTACATACCTACATACCTACATACCTACAAACCTACATACCTACATACCTACATACCTACATACCTACATACATACATACCTACATACCTACATACATACATACCTACATACCTACATACCTACATACCTACATACCTACATACCTACATACCTACATACCTACATACCTACGTACCTACATACCTACATACCTACATACCTACATACCTACATACCTACATACCTACATACCTACATACCTACATACCTACATACCTACATACCTACATACCTACATACCTACATACCTACATACCTACATACCTACATACCTACATACCTACATACCTACTTACCTACATACCTACATGCCTACATACCTACATACCTACATGCCTACATACCTACATACCTACATGCCTACATACCTACATATCTACATGCCTACATACCTACATACCTACATGCCTACATATCTACATACCTACATGCCTACATACCTACATACCTACATACCTACATACCTACATACCTACATACCTACATACCTACATACCTACATACCTACATACCTACATACCTACAAACCTACATACCTACATACCTACATACCTACATACCTACATACCTACATACCTACATACCTACATACCTACATACCTACATACCTACATACCTACAAACCTACATACCTACATACCTACATACCTACATACCTACATACCTACATACCTACATACCTACATACCTACATACCTACATACCTACAAACCTACATACCTACATACCTACATACCTACATACCTACATACCTACATACCTACATACCTACATACCTACATACCTACATACCTACATACCTACAAACCTACATACCTACATACCTACATACCTACATACCTACATACCTACATACCTACATACCTACATACCTACATACCTACATACCTACATACCTACATACCTACATACCTACATACCTACATACCTACATACCTACATACCTACATACCTACATACCTACATACCTACATACCTACATACCTACATACCTACATACCTACATACCTACAAACCTACATACCTACATACCTACATACCTACATACCTACATACCTACATACCTACATACCTACATACCTACATACCTACATACCTACATACCTACAAACCTACATACCTACATACCTACATACCTACATACCTACATACCTACATACCTACATACCTACATACCTACATACCTACATACCTACAAACCTACATACCTACATACCTACATACCTACATACCTACATACCTACATACCTACATACCTACATACCTACATACCTACATACCTACATACCTACAAACCTACATACCTACATACCTACATACCTACATACCTACATACCTACATACCTACATACCTACATACCTACATACCTACATACCTACATACCTACATACCTACATACCTACATACCTACATACCTACATACCTACATACCTACATACCTACATACCTACATACCTACATACCTACTTACCTACATACCTACATACCTACATACCTACATACCTACATACCTACATACCTACATACCTACATACCTACATACCTACATACCTACAAAC
>CAUJBB010000171.1:10000-14565 GCA_963082805.1 Hemicrepidius hirtus | reverse complement strand
ATACATACCTACATACCTACATACCTACATACCTACATACCTACATACCTACATACCTACATACCTACATACCTACATACCTACATACCTACATACCTACATACCTACATACCTACATACCTACATACCTACATACCTACATACCTACATACCTACATACCTACATACCTACATACCTACATACCTACATACCTTCTTACCTACATACCTACATACCTACGTACCTACTTACCTACATACCTACATACCTACATACTTACATACCTACATACCTACATACCTACATACCTACTTACCTACATACCTACATACCTACATACATACATACCTACATACATACATACCTACATACCTACACACATACATACATACCTACATACCTACATACATACATACCTACATACCTACATACATACATACCTACATACCTACATACATACATACCTACATACCTGCATACATATATACCTACATACCTACATACATACATACCTACATACCTACATACATACATACCTACATACCTACATACATACATACCTACATACCTACATACATACATACCTACATATCTACATACATACATACCTACATACCTACACACATACATACCTACATACCTACATACCTACATACCTACATACCTACATACATACATACCTACATACCCACATACATACATACCTACATACCTACATACATACATACCTACATACCTACATACCTACATACCTACATACCTACATACCTACATACATACATACCTACATACCTACATACATACATACCTACATACCTACATACATACATACCTACATACCTACATACCTACATACCTACATACCTACATACCTACATACCTACATACCTACATACCTACATACCTACATACCTACAGACCTACATACATACATACCTAGATACCTACATACATACATACCTACATACCTACATACCTACATACCTACATACCTACATACCTACATACCTACATACCTACATTCCTACATACCTACATACCTACATACCTACATACCTACATACCTACATACCTACATACCTACGTACCTACAAACCTACATACCTACATACCTACATACATACATACCTACATACCTACATACATACATACCTACATATCTACATACATACATACCTACATACCTACATACATACATACCTACATACCTACATACATACATACCTACATACCTACATACCTGCATACCTACATACCTACATACCTACATACCTACATACCTACATACCTACATACCTACATACCTACATACCTACATACCTACATACCTACATACCTACATACTTACATACCTACATACCTACATACCTACATACCTACATACCTACATACCTACATACCTACATACCTACATACCTACATACCTACATACCTACATACCTACATACCTACATACCTTCTTACCTACATACCTACATACCTACGTACCTACTTACCTACATACCTACATACCTACATACCTACATACCTACATACCTACATACCTACATACCTACTTACCTACATACCTACATACCTACATACATACATACCTACATACATACATACCTACATACCTACATACATACATACATACCTACATACCTACATACATACATACCTACATACCTACATACATACATACCTACATACCTACATACATACATACCTGCATACATATATACCTACATACCTACATACATACATACCTACATACCTACATACATACATACCTACATACCTACATACATACATACCTACATACCTACATACATACATACCTACATACCTACATACATACATACCTACATACCTACACACATACATACCTACATACCTACATACCTACATACCTACATACCTACATACATACATACCTACATACCCACATACATACATACCTACATACCTACATACATACATACCTACATACCTACATACCTACATACCTACATACCTACATACCTACATACATACATACCTACATACCTACATACATACATACCTACATACCTACATACATACATACCTACATACCTACATACCTGCATACCTACATACCTACATACCTACATACCTACATACCTACATACCTACATACCTACATACCTACATACCTACATACCTACATACCTACATACCTACACACATACATACCTACATACCTACATACCTACATACCTACATACCTACATACATACATACCTACATACCCACATACATACATACCTACATACCTACATACATACATACCTACATACCTACATACCTATACATACCTACATACCTACATACCTACATACATACATACCTACATACCTACATACATACATACCTACATACCTACATACATACATACCTACATACCTACATACCTGCATACCTACATACCTACATACCTACATACCTACATACCTACATACCTACATACCTACATACCTACATACCTACATACCTACATACATACATACCTACATACCTACATACATACATACCTACATACCTACATACATACATACCTACATACCTACATACCTACATACCTACATACCTACATACCTACATACCTACATACCTACATACCTACATACCTACATACCTACATACCTACATACATACATACCTAGATACCTACATACATACATACCTACATACCTACATACCTACATACCTACATACCTACATACCTACATACCTACATACCTACATTCCTACATACCTACATACCTACATACCTACATACCTACATACATACATACCTACATACATACATACCTACATACCTACATACATACATACCTACATACCTACATACCTGCATACCTACATACCTACATACCTACATACCTTACATACCTACATACCTACATACCTACATACCTACATACATACATACCTACATACCTACATACATACATACCTACATACCTACATACATACATACCTACATACCTACATACCTGCATACCTACATACCTACATACCTACATACCTACATACCTACATACCTACATACCTACATACCTACATACCTACACACATACATACCTACATACCTACATACCTACATACCTACATACCTACATACATACATACCTACATACCCACATACATACATACCTACATACCTACATACATACATACCTACATACCTACATACCTACATACCTACATACCTACATACCTACATACATACATACCTACATACCTACATACATACATACCTACATACCTACATACATACATACCTACATACCTACATACCTGCATACCTACATACCTACATACCTACATACCTATACATACCTACATACCTACATACCTACATACCTACATACCTACATACCTACATACATACATACCTACATACCTACATACATACATACCTACATACCTACATACATACATACCTACATACCTACATACCTACATACCTACATACCTACATACCTACATACCTACATACCTACATACCTACATACCTACATACCTACATACCTACATACATACATACCTAGATACCTACATACATACATACCTACATACCTACATACCTACATACCTACATACCTACATACCTACATACCTACATACCTACATTCCTACATACCTACATACCTACATACCTACATACCTACATACCTACATACCTACATACCTACGTACCTACATACCTACATACCTACATACCTACATACATACATACCTACATACCTACATACATACATACCTACATATCTACATACATACATACCTACATACCTACATACATACATACCTACATACCTACATACATACATACCTACATACCTACATACCTGCATACCTACATACCTACATACCTACATACCTACATACCTACATACCTACATACCTACATACCTACATACCTACATACCTACATACCTACATACCTACATACTTACATACCTACATACCTACATACCTACATACCTACATACCTACATACCTACATACCTACATACCTACATACCTACATACCTACATACCTACATACCTACATACCTACATACCTTCTTACCTACATACCTACATACCTACGTACCTACTTACCTACATACCTACATACCTACATACCTACATACCTACATACCTACATACCTACATACCTACTTACCTACATACCTACATACCTACATACATACATACCTACATACATACATACCTACATACCTACATACATACATACATACCTACATACCTACATACATACATACCTACATACCTACATACATACATACCTACATACCTACATACATACATACCTGCATACATATATACCTACATACCTACATACATACATACCTACATACCTACATACATACATACCTACATACCTACATACATACATACCTACATACCTACATACATACATACCTACATACCTACATACATACATACCTACATACCTACACACATACATACCTACATACCTACATACCTACATACCTACATACCTACATACATACATACCTACATACCCACATACATACATACCTACATACCTACATACATACATACCTAC
>CAUJBB010000170.1:20000-44928 GCA_963082805.1 Hemicrepidius hirtus | reverse complement strand
ACATGCCTACATACCTACATACCTACATGCCTACATACCTACATACCTACATACATACATACCTACATACCTACATACATACCTACCTACATACCTACATACCTACATACCTACATACCTACAAACCTACATGACTACATACCTACATACCTACATGCCTACATACCTACATACCTACATACCTACATGCCTACATACCTACATACCTACATGCCTATATACCTACATACATACATACCTACATACCTACATACATACCTACCTACATACCTACATGCCTACATACCTACATACATACATACCTACATACCTACATACATACATACCTACATACCTACATACCTACATACATACATACCTACATACCTACATACATACATACCTACATACCTACATACCTAAATACCTACATACTTACATACCTACATACCTACATACCTACATACCTACATACCTACATACCTACATACCTACATACCTACATACCTACATACCTACATACCTACATACCTACATACCTACATACCTACATACCTACATACCTACATACCTACATACCTACATACCTACATACCTACATACCTACATGATTACATACCTACATACCTACATACCTACATACCTACATACCTACATACCTACATACCTACATACCTACATACCTACATACCTACATACCTACATACCTACATACCTACATACCTACATGCCTACATACCTACATACCTACATGCCTACATACCTACATGCCTACATACCTACATACCTACATACCTACATACCTACATACCTACATACCTACATACCTACATACCTACATACCTACATACCTACATACCTACATACCTACATACCTACATACCTACATACCTACATACCTACATACCTACATACCTACATACCTACATACCTACATACCTACATACCTACTTACCTACATACCTACATACCTACATGCCTACATACCTACATACCTACATGCCTACATACCTACATACCTACATGCCTACATACCTACATACCTACATGCCTACATACCTACATACCTACATACCTACATACCTACATACCTACATACCTACATGCCTACATACCTACATACCTACATGCCTACATACCTACATACCTACATACATACATACCTACATACATACATACCTACATACCTACATACCTACATACCTACATACCTACATACCTACATACATACATACCTACATACATACCTACCTACATACCTACATACCTACATACCTACATGCCTACATACCTACATACCTACATACCTACATACCTACATACCTACATACATACATACCTACATACCTACATACATACATACCTACATACCTACATACATACATACCTCCATACCTACATACCTACATACCTACATACCTACATACCTACATACCTACATACCTACATACCTACGTACCTACGTACCTACATACCTACATACCTACATACCTACATACCTACATACCTACATACCTACATACCTACATACCTACATACCTACATACCTACATACCTACATACCTACATACCTACATACCTACATACCTACATACCTACATACCTACATACCTACATACCTACATACCTACATACCTACATACCTACATACCTACATACCTACATACCTACATGCCTACATACCTACATACCTACATACCTAGATACCTACATACCTACATACATACATACCTACATACCTACATACATACATACATACATACCTACATACCTTCATACATACATACCTACATACCTACATACATACATACCTACATACCTACATACATACATACCTACATACCTACATACATACATACCTACATACCTACATACCTACATACCTACATACCTACATACCTACATACCTACATACCTACATACCTACATACCTACATACCTACATACCTACATACCTACATACCTACATACCTACATACCTACATACCTACATACCTACATACCTACATACCTACATACATAAATACCTACATACCTAAATACATACATACCTACATACCTACATACATACATACCTACATACCTACATACATACCTACCTACATACCTACATACCTACATACCTACATACCTACATGCCTACATACCTACATACCTACATGCCTACATACCTACATACCTACATGCCTACATACCTACATACCTACATGCCTACATACCTACATACTTACATACCTACATACCTACATACCTACATACCTACATACCTACATACCTACATACCTACATACCTACATACCTACATACATACATACCTACATACCTACATACCTACATACCTACATACCTACATACCTACATACCTACATACCTACATACCTACATACCTACATACCTACGTACCTACGTACCTACATACCTACATACCTACATACCTACATACCTACATACCTACATACCTACATACCTACATACCTACATACCTACATACCTACATACCTACATACCTACATACCTACATACCTACATACCTACATACCTACATACCTACATACCTACATACCTACATACCTACATACCTACATACCTATATACCTACATACCTACATACCTACATACCTACATACCTACATACCTACATACCTACGTACCTACGTACCTACATACCTACATACCTACATACCTACATACCTACATACCTACATACCTACATACCTACATACCTACATACCTACATACCTACATACCTACATACCTACATACCTACATACCTACATACCTACATACCTACATACCTACATACCTACATACCTATATACCTACATACCTACATACCTACATACCTACATACCTACATACCTACATACCTACATACCTACATACCTACATGCCTACATACCTACATACCTACATACCTAGATACCTACATACCTACATACATACATACCTACATACCTACATACATACATACATACATACCTACATACCTTCATACATACATACCTACATACCTACATACATACATACCTACATACCTACATACATACATACCTACATACCTACATACATACATACCTACATACCTACATACATACATACCTACATACCTACATACCTACATACCTACATACCTACATACCTACATACCTACATACCTACATACCTACATACCTAAATACCTACATACCTACATACCTACATACATAAATACCTACATACCTAAATACATACATACCTACATACCTACATACATACATACCTACATACCTACATACATACCTACCTACATACCTACATACCTACATACCTACATACCTACATGCCTACATACCTACATACCTACATGCCTACATACCTACATACCTACATGCCTACATACCTACATACCTACATGCCTACATACCTACATACTTACATACCTACATACCTACATACCTACATACCTACATACCTACATACCTACATACCTACATACCTACATACCTACATGCCTACATACCTACATACCTACATGCCTATATACCTACATACCTACATAAATACATACCTACATACCTACATACCTACATACCTACATACCTACATACCTACATACCTACATACCTACATACTTACATACCTACATACCTACATACCTACATACCTACATACCTACATACCTACATGCCTACATACCTACATACCTACATACCTACATACCTACATACCTACATACCTACATACCTACATACCTACATACCTACATACCTACATACCTACATACCTACATACCTACATACATACATGCCTACATACCTACATACCTACATGCCTATATACCTACATACCTACATACCTACATACCTACATACCTACATACCTACATACCTACATACCTACATACCTACATACCTACATCCCTACATACCTACATGCCTACATACCTACATACCTACATGCCTACATACCTACATACATACATGCCTACATACCTACATACCTACATGCCTACATACCTACATACTTACATACCTACATACCTACATACCTACATACATACATACCTACATACCTACATACCTACATACATACATACCTACATACCTACATACCTACATACCTACATACCTACATACCTACATACCTACATACCTACATGCCTACATACCTACATACCTACATACCTAGATACCTACATACCTACATACATACATACCTACATACCTACATACATACATACATACATACCTACATACCTACATACATGCATACCTACATACATACATAACTACATACCTACATACCTACATACCTACATACCTACATACAGACATACCTACATACTTACATACCTACATGCCTACATACCTACATACCTACATACCTACATACCTACATACCTACATACCTACATACCTACATACCTACATACCTACATACTTACATACCTACATACCTACATACCTACATACCTACATACCTACATACATACATACCTACATACCTACATACATACATACCTACATACCTACATACATACATACATACATACCTACATACCTACATACATACATACCTACATACCTACATACATACCTACCTACATACCTACATACCTACATACCTACATACCTACAAACCTACATGACTACATACCTACATACCTACATGCCTACATACCTACATACCTACATACCTACATGCCTACATACCTACATACCTACATGCCTATATACCTACATACCAACATACCTACATACCTACATACCTACATACCTACATACCTACATACCTACATACCTACATACCTACATACCTACATACCTACATACCTACATACCTACATGCCTACATACCTACATACCTACATGCCTACATACCTACATACATACATGCCTACATACCTACATACCTACATGCCTACATACCTACATACTTACATACCTACATACCTACATACCTACATACATACATACCTACATACCTACATACCTACATACATACATACCTACATACCTACATACCTACATACCTACATACCTACATACCTACATACCTACATGCCTACATACCTACATACCTACATACCTAGATACCTACATACCTACATACATACATACCTACATACCTACATACATACATACATACATACCTACATACCTACATACATACATACCTACATACATACATACCTACATACCTACATACCTACATACCTACATACCTACATACCTACATACCTACATACCTACATACCTACATACTTACATACCTACATGCCTACATACCTACATACCTACATACCTACATACCTACATACCTACATACCTACATACCTACATACCTACATACCTACATACCTACATACCTACATACTTACATACCTACATACCTACATACCTACATACCTACATACCTACATACCTACATGCCTACATACCTACATACCTACATACCTACATACCAACATACCTACATACCTACATACCTACATACCTACATACCTACATACATACATACCTACATACCTACATACATACATACCTACATACCTACATACATACATACATACATACCTACATACCTACATACATACATACCTACATACCTACATACATACCTACCTACATACCTACATACCTACATACCTACATGACTACATACCTACATACCTACATACTTACATACCTACATACCTACATACCTACATACATACATACCTACATACCTACATACATACATACCTACATACCTACATACCTAAATACCTACATACCTACATACCTACATACCTACATACCTACATACCTACATACCTACATACCTACATACCTACATACCTACATACCTACATACCCACATACCTACATACCTACATACCTACGTACCTACATGCCTATATACCTACATACCTACATGCCTACATACCTACATACCTACATACCTACATACCTACATACCTACATAACTACATACCTACATACCTACATACCTACATACCTACATACCCACATACCTACATACCTACATACCTACGTACCTACATGCCTACATACCTACATACCTACATGCCTACATACCTACATACCTACATACCTACATACCTACATACTTACATACCTACATACCTACATACCTACATACATACATACCTACATACCTACATACATACATACCTACATACCTACATACATACATACCTACATACCTACATACCTACATACCTACATACCTACATACCTACATACCTACATACCTACATACCTACATACCTACATACCTACATACCTACATACCTACATACCTACATACCTACATACCTACATACATACATACCTACATACCTAAATACATACATACCTACATACCTACATACATACATACCTACATACCTACATACATACCTACCTACATACCTACATACCTACATACCTACATACCTACATGCCAACATACCTACATACCTACATGCCTACATACCTACATACCTACATGCCTACATACCTACATACCTACATGCCTACATACCTACATACCTACATACCTACATACCTACATACCTACATACCTACATACCTACATACCTACATACCTACATACCTACATACCTACATACCTACATACGTACATACCTACATACCTACATGCCTACATACCTACATACCTACATGCCTATATACCTACATACCTACATACCTACATACCTACATACCTACATACCTACATACCTACATACCTACATACCTACATACCTACATACCTACATACTTACATACCTACATACCTACATACCTACATACCTACATACCTACATACCTACATGCCTACATACCTACATACCTACATACCTACATACCTACATACCTACATACCTACATACCTACATACCTACATACCTACATTCCTACATACCTACATACCTACACACCTACATACCTACATGCCTACATACCTACATACCTACATGCCTATATACCTACATACCTACATACCTACATACCTACATACCTACATACCTACATACCTACATACCTACATACCTACATACCTACATACCTACATACCTACATACCTACATACCTACATACCTACATACCTACATGCCTACATACCTACATACCTACATGCCTACATACCACATACATACATGCCTACATACCTACATACCTACATGCCTACATACCTACATACTTACATACCTACATACCTACAAACCTACATACCTACATACCTACATACCTACATACCTACATACCTACATACCTACATACCTACATACCTACATACCTACATACCTACATGCCTACATACCTACATACCTACATGCCTACATACCTACATACCTACATGCCTACATACCTACATACCTACATGCCTACATACCTACATACCTACATACCTACATACATACATACCTACATACCTACATACATACATACCTACATACCTACATACATACATGCCTACATACCTACATACATACCTACCTACATACCTACATGCCTACATACCTACATACCTACATGCCTACATACCTACATACCTACATGCCTACATACCTACATACCTACATACCTACATACATACATACCTACATACCTACATACATACATACCTACATACCTACATACATACATACCTACATACATACCTACCTACATACCTACATGCCTACATACCTACATACATACATACCTACATACCTACATACATACATACCTACATACCTACATACCTACATACATACATACCTACATACCTACATACATACATACCTACATACCTACATACCTAAATACCTACATACCTACATACCTACATACCTACATACCTACATACCTACATACCTACATACCTACATACCTACATACCTACATACCTACATACCTACATACCTACATACCTACATACTTACGTACCTACATGCCTACATACCTACATACCTACATACCTACATACCTACATACCTACATACCTACATACCTACATACCTACATACCTACATACATACATACCTACATACCTACATACCTACATACCTACATACCTACATACCTACATACCTACATGATTACATACCTACATACCTACATACCTACATACCTACATACCTACATACATACATACCTACATACCTACATACATACATGCCTACATACCTACATACATACCTACCTACATACCTACATGCCTACATACCTACATACCTACATGCCTACATACCTACATACCTACATGCCTACATACCTACATACCTACATACCTACATACATACATACCTACATACCTACATACATACATACCTACATACCTACATACATACATACCTACATACATACCTACCTACATACCTACATGCCTACATACCTACATACATACATACCTACATACCTACATACATACATACCTACATACCTACATACCTACATACATACCTACATACCTACATACATACATACCTACATACCTACATACCTAAATACCTACATACCTACATACCTACATACCTACATACCTACATACCTACATACCTACATACCTACATACCTACATACCTACATACCTACATACCTACATACCTACATACCTACATACTTACGTACCTACATGCCTACATACCTACATACCTACATACCTACATACCTACATACCTACATACCTACATACCTACATACCTACATACATACATACCTACATACCTACATACCTACATACCTACATACCTACATACCTACATACCTACATGATTACATACCTACATACCTACATACCTACATACCTACATACCTACATACCTACATACCTACATACCTACATACCTACATACCTACATACCTACATACCTACATACCTACATACCTACATACCTACATACCTACATACCTACATACCTACATACCTACATACCTACATACCTACATGCCTACATACCTACATACCTACATGCCTACATACCTACATGCCTACATACCTACATACCTACATACCTACATACCTACATACCTACATACCTACATACCTACATACCTACATACCTACATACCTACATACCTACATACCTACATACCTACATACCTACATACCTACATACCTACATACCTACATACCTACATACCTACATACCTACATACCTACATACCTACATACCTACATACCTACATACCTACATACCTACATACCTACATACCTACATACCTACATACCTACATACCTACATACCTACATACCTACATGCCTAAATACCTACATACCTACATGCCTACATACCTACATACCTACATGCCTACATACCTACATACCTACATACCTACATACCTACATACCTACATACCTACATGCCTACATACCTACATACCTACATGCCTACATACCTACATACCTACATACATACATACCTACATACATACATACCTACATACCTACATACCTACATACCTACATACCTACATACCTAAATACCTACATACCTACATACATACATAGCTACATACCTACATACCTACATACCTACATACCTACATACATACATACCTACATACATACCTACCTACATACCTACATACCTACATACCTACATGCCTACATACCTACATACCTACATACCTACATACCTACATACCTACATACCTACATACCTACATACCTACATACATACATACATACATACCTACATACCTACTTACATACATACCTACATACCTACATACATACATACCTACATACCTACATACCTAAATACCTACATACCTACATACCTACATACCTACATACCTACATGCCTACATACCTACATACCTACATACCTACATACCTACATACCTACATACCTACATACCTACATACCTACATACATACATACATACATACCTACATACCTACTTACATACATACCTACATACCTACATACATACATACCTACATACCTACATACCTATTTACCTACATACCTACATACCTACATACCTACATACCTACATACCTACATACCTACATACCTACGTACCTACGTACCTACATACCTACATACCTACATACCTACATACCTACATACCTACATACCTACATACCTACATACCTACATACCTAGATACCTACATACCTACATACCTACATACCTACGTACCTACGTACCTACATACCTACATACCTACATACCTACATACCTACATACCTACATACCTACATACCTACATACCTACATACCTACATACCTAGATACCTACATACCTACATACATACATACCTACATACCTACATACATACATACATACATACATACATACCTACATACCTACATACATACATACCTACATACCTACATACATACATACCTACATACCTACATACATACATACCTACATACCTACATACCTACATACCTACATACCTACATGCCTACATACCTACATACCTACATGCCTACATACCTACATACCTACATGCCTACATACCTACATACCTACATGTCTACATACCTACATACTTACATACCTACATACCTACATACCTACATACCTACATACCTACATACCTACATACCTACATACCTACATACCTACATACCTACATGCCTACATACCTACATACCTACATGCCTATATACCTACATACCTACATACCTACATACCTACATACCTACATACCTACATACCTACATACCTACATACCTACATACCTACATACCTACATACCTACATACCTACATACTTACATACCTACATACCTACATACCTACATACCTACATACCTACATACCTACATACCTACATGCCTACATACCTACATACCTACATACCTACATACCTACATACCTACATACCTACATACCTACATACCTACATACCTACATACCTACATACCTACATGCCTACATACCTACATACCTACATGCCTACATACCTACATACCTACATGCCTATATACCTACATACCTACATACCTACATACCTACATACCTACATACCTACATACCTACATACCTACATACCTACATACCTACATACCTACATACCTACATACATACATGCCTACATACCTACATACCTACATGCTTACATACCTACATACCTACATGCCTACATACCTACATACCTACATGCCTACATACCTACATACCTACATGCCTATATACCTACATACCTACATACCTACATACCTACATACCTACATACCTACATGCCTACATACCTACATACCTACATGCCTACATACCTACATACATACATGCCTACATACCTACATACCTACATGCTTACATACCTACATACTTACATACCTACATACCTACATACCTACATACATACATACCTACATACCTACATACCTACATACATACATACCTATATACCTACATACCTACATACCTACATACCTACATACCTACATGCCTACATACCTACATACCTACATACCTAGATACCTACATACCTACATACATACATACCTACATACCTACATACATACATACATACATACCTACATACCTACATACATACATACCTACATACATACATACCTACATACCTACATACCTACATACCTACATACCTACATACCTACATACCTACATACCTACATACTTACATACCTACATGCCTACATACCTACATACCTACATACCTACATACCTACATACCTACATACCTACATACCTACATACCTACATACATACATACCTACATACCTACATACATACATACCTACATACCTACATACATACATACATACATACCTACATACCTACATACATACATACCTACATACATACATACCTACATACCTACATACCTACATACCTACATACCTACATACCTACATACCTACATACCTACATACAGACATACCTACATACCTACATACATACATACCTACATACCTACATACATACATACATACATACATACCTACATACCTACATACATACATACCTACATACCTACATACATACCTACCTACATACCTACATACCTACATACCTACATACCTACATACCTACATGACTACATACCTACATACCTACATGCCTACATACCAACATACCTACATACCTACATGCCTACATACCTACACACCTACATGCCTATATACCTACATACCTACATACCTACATACCTACATACCTACATACCTACATACCTACATACCTACATACCTACATACCTACATACCTACATACCTACATACCTACATACCTACATGCCTACATACCTACATACCTACATGCCTACATACCTACATACATACATGCCTACATACCTACATACCTACATGCCTACATACCTACATACTTACATACCTACATACCTACATACCTACATACATACATACCTACATACCTACATACCTACATACATACATACCTACATACCTACATACCTACATACCTACATACCTACATACCTACATACCTACATGCCTACATACCTACATACCTACATACCTAGATACCTACATACCTACATACATACATACATACCTACATACCTACATACATACATACATACATACCTACATACCTACATACATACATACCTACATACATACATACCTACATACCTACATACCTACATACCTACATACCTACATACCTACATACCTACATACCTACATACCTACATACTTACATACCTACATGCCTACATACCTACATACCTACATACCTACATACCTACATACCTACATACCTACATACCTACATACCTACATACCTACATACCTACATACCTACATACTTACATACCTACATACCTACATACCTACATACCTACATACCTACATACCTACATACCTACATGCCTACATACCTACATACCTACATACCTACATACCAACATACCTACATACCTACATACCTACATACCTACATACTTACATACCTACATACCTACATACCTACATACCTACATACTTACATACCTGCATACCTACATGCCTACATACCTACATACCTACATACCTACATACCTACATACATACATACCTACATACCTACATACATACATACCTACATACCTACATACATACATACATACATACCTACATACCTACATACATACATACCTACATACCTACATACATACCTACCTACATACCTACATACCTACATACCTACATGACTACATACCTACATACCTACATACTTACATACCTACATACCTACATACCTACATACATACATACCTACATGCCTACATACCTACATACCTACATGCCTACATACCTACATACCTACATACATACATACCTACATACATACATACCTACATGCCTACATACCTACATACCTACATACATACATACCTACATACATACATACCTACATACCTACATACCTACATACCTACATACCTACATACCTACATGCCTACATACCTACATACCTACATGCCTACATACCTACATACCTACATACATACATACCTACATACATACATACCTACATACCTACATACCTACATACCTACATACCTACATACCTAAATACCTACATACCTACATACATACATAGCTACATACCTACATACCTACATACCTACATACCTACATACATACATACCTACATACATACCTACCTACATACCTACATACCTACATACCTACATGCCTACATACCTACATACCTACATACCTACATACCTACATACCTACATACCTACATACCTACATACCTACATACATACATACATACATACCTACATACCTACTTACATACATACCTACATACCTACATACATACATACCTACATACCTACATACCTAAATACCTACATACCTACATACCTACATACCTACATACCTACATGCCTACATACCTACATACCTACATACCTACATACCTACATACCTACATACCTACATACCTACATACCTACATACATACATACATACATACCTACATACCTACTTACATACATACCTACATACCTACATACATACATACCTACATACCTACATACCTATTTACCTACATACCTACATACCTACATACCTACATACCTACATACCTACATACCTACATACCTACGTACCTACGTACCTACATACCTACATACCTACATACCTACATACCTACATACCTACATACCTACATACCTACATACCTACATACCTAGATACCTACATACCTACATACCTACATACCTACGTACCTACGTACCTACATACCTACATACCTACATACCTACATACCTACATACCTACATACCTACATACCTACATACCTACATACCTACATACCTAGATACCTACATACCTACATACATACATACCTACATACCTACATACATACATACATACATACATACATACCTACATACCTACATACATACATACCTACATACCTACATACATACATACCTACATACCTACATACATACATACCTACATACCTACATACCTACATACCTACATACCTACATGCCTACATACCTACATACCTACATGCCTACATACCTACATACCTACATGCCTACATACCTACATACCTACATGTCTACATACCTACATACTTACATACCTACATACCTACATACCTACATACCTACATACCTACATACCTACATACCTACATACCTACATACCTACATACCTACATGCCTACATACCTACATACCTACATGCCTATATACCTACATACCTACATACCTACATACCTACATACCTACATACCTACATACCTACATACCTACATACCTACATACCTACATACCTACATACCTACATACCTACATACTTACATACCTACATACCTACATACCTACATACCTACATACCTACATACCTACATACCTACATGCCTACATACCTACATACCTACATACCTACATACCTACATACCTACATACCTACATACCTACATACCTACATACCTACATACCTACATGCCTACATACCTACATACCTACATGCCTACATACCTACATACCTACATGCCTATATACCTACATACCTACATACCTACATACCTACATACCTACATACCTACATACCTACATACCTACATACCTACATACCTACATACCTACATACATACATGCCTACATACCTACATACCTACATGCTTACATACCTACATACCTACATGCCTACATACCTACATACCTACATGCCTACATACCTACATACCTACATGCCTATATACCTACATACCTACATACCTACATACCTACATACCTACATACCTACATGCCTACATACCTACATACCTACATGCCTACATACCTACATACATACATGCCTACATACCTACATACCTACATGCTTACATACCTACATACTTACATACCTACATACCTACATACCTACATACATACATACCTACATACCTACATACCTACATACATACATACCTATATACCTACATACCTACATACCTACATACCTACATACCTACATGCCTACATACCTACATACCTACATACCTAGATACCTACATACCTACATACATACATACCTACATACCTACATACATACATACATACATACCTACATACCTACATACATACATACCTACATACATACATACCTACATACCTACATACCTACATACCTACATACCTACATACCTACATACCTACATACCTACATACTTACATACCTACATGCCTACATACCTACATACCTACATACCTACATACCTACATACCTACATACCTACATACCTACATACCTACATACATACATACCTACATACCTACATACATACATACCTACATACCTACATACATACATACATACATACCTACATACCTACATACATACATACCTACATACATACATACCTACATACCTACATACCTACATACCTACATACCTACATACCTACATACCTACATACCTACATACAGACATACCTACATACCTACATACATACATACCTACATACCTACATACATACATACATACATACATACCTACATACCTACATACATACATACCTACATACCTACATACATACCTACCTACATACCTACATACCTACATACCTACATACCTACATACCTACATGACTACATACCTACATACCTACATGCCTACATACCAACATACCTACATACCTACATGCCTACATACCTACACACCTACATGCCTATATACCTACATACCTACATACCTACATACCTACATACCTACATACCTACATACCTACATACCTACATACCTACATACCTACATACCTACATACCTACATACCTACATACCTACATGCCTACATACCTACATACCTACATGCCTACATACCTACATACATACATGCCTACATACCTACATACCTACATGCCTACATACCTACATACTTACATACCTACATACCTACATACCTACATACATACATACCTACATACCTACATACCTACATACATACATACCTACATACCTACATACCTACATACCTACATACCTACATACCTACATACCTACATGCCTACATACCTACATACCTACATACCTAGATACCTACATACCTACATACATACATACATACCTACATACCTACATACATACATACATACATACCTACATACCTACATACATACATACCTACATACATACATACCTACATACCTACATACCTACATACCTACATACCTACATACCTACATACCTACATACCTACATACCTACATACTTACATACCTACATGCCTACATACCTACATACCTACATACCTACATACCTACATACCTACATACCTACATACCTACATACCTACATACCTACATACCTACATACCTACATACTTACATACCTACATACCTACATACCTACATACCTACATACCTACATACCTACATACCTACATGCCTACATACCTACATACCTACATACCTACATACCAACATACCTACATACCTACATACCTACATACCTACATACTTACATACCTACATACCTACATACCTACATACCTACATACTTACATACCTGCATACCTACATGCCTACATACCTACATACCTACATACCTACATACCTACATACATACATACCTACATACCTACATACATACATACCTACATACCTACATACATACATACATACATACATACCTACATACCTACATACATACATACCTACATACCTACATACATACCTACCTACATACCTACATACCTACATACCTACATGACTACATACCTACATACCTACATACTTACATACCTACATACCTACATACCTACATACATACATACCTACATACCTACATACATACATACCTACATACCTACATACCTAAATACCTACATACCTACATACCTACATACCTACATACCTACATACCTACATACCTACATACCTACATACCTACATACCCACATACCTACATACCTACATACCTACGTACCTACATGCCTACATACCTACATACCTACATGCCTACATACCTACATACCTACATACCTACATACCTACATACCTACATACCTACATACCTACATACCTACATACCTACATACCCACATACCTACATACCTACATACCTACGTACCTACATGCCTACATACCTACATACCTACATGCCTACATACCTACATACCTACATACCTACATACCTACATACCTACATACCTACATACCTACATACCTACATACCTACATACCTACATACATACATAATTACATACCTACATACATACATACCTACATACCTACATACATACATACCTACTTACCTACATACCTACATACCTACATACCTACATACCTACATACCTACATACCTACATACCTACATACCTACATACC
This sequence comes from Hemicrepidius hirtus, assembly GCA_963082805.1. Taxonomy (NCBI): domain Eukaryota; kingdom Metazoa; phylum Arthropoda; class Insecta; order Coleoptera; family Elateridae; genus Hemicrepidius; species Hemicrepidius hirtus. Next base: position 27,226 of record CAUJBB010000170.1, on the reverse strand, counting down.
TACATACCTACATACCTACATACCTACATACCTACATACCTACATACCTACATACCTACATACCTACATACATACATACCTACATACCTAAATACATACATACCTACATACCTACATACATACATACCTACATACCTACATACATACCTACCTACATACCTACATACCTACATACCTACATACCTACATGCCTACATACCTACATACCTACATGCCTACATACCTACATACCTACATGCCTACATACCTACATACCTACATGCCTACATACCTACATACCTACATACCTACATACCTACATACCTACATACCTACATACCTACATACCTACATACCTACATACCTACATACCTACATACCTACATACCTACATGCCTACATACCTACATACCTACATGCCTATATACCTACATACCTACATACCTACATACCTACATACCTACATACCTACATACCTACATACCTACATACCTACATACCTACATACCTACATACCTACATACCTACATACCTACATACCTACATACCTACATACCTACATACTTACATACCTACATACCTACATACCTACATACCTATATACCTACATACCTACATGCCTACATATTTACATACCTACATACCTACATACCTACATACCTACATACCTACATACCTACATACTTACATACCTACATACCTACATACCTACATACCTATATACCTACATACCTACATGCCTACATATTTACATACCTACATACCTACATACATACCTACCTACATACCTACATACCTACATACCTACATGCCTACATACCTACATACCTACATGCCTACATACCTACATACTTACATGCCTACATACCTACATACCTACATGCCAACATACCTACATACCTACATACCTACATACCTACATACCTACATACCTACATACCTACATACCTACATACCTACATACCTACATACCTACATACCTACATACCTACATACCTACATACCTACATACCTACATACCTACATAACCTACATACCTACATACCTACATACCTACATACCTACATACCTACATACCTACATACCTACATACCTATATACCTACATACCTACATACCTACATACCTTCATATACCTACATACCTACATGCCTACATACCTACACACCTACATGCCTACATACCTACATACCTACATGCCTACATACCTACATACCTACATGCCTACATACCTACATACCTACATACCTACATACATACATACCTACATACCTACATATATACATACCTACATACCTACATACATACATACCTTCATACCTACATACATACCTACCTACATACCTACATACCTACATACCTACATACCTACATACCTACATACCTACATACCTACATGCCTATATACCTACATACCTACATACATACATACCTTCATACCTACATACATACCTACCTACATACCTACATACCTACATACCTACATACCTACATACCTACATACCTACATGCCTATATACCTACATACCTACATACCTAGATACCTACATACCTTCATACCTACATACATACCTACCTACATACCTACATACCTACATACCTACATACCTACATACCTACATACCTACATACCTACATGCCTATATACCTACATACCTACATACCTAGATACCTACATACCTACATACATACATACCTACATACCTACATACATACATACATACATACCTACATACCTACATACATACATACCTACATACCTACATACATACATACCTACATACCTACATACCTACATACCTACATACCTACATACCTACATACCTACATACCTACATACCTACATACCTACATACCTACATACCTACATACCTACATACCTACATACCTACATACCTACATACCTACATACCTACATACCTACATACCTACATACCTACATACCTACATACCTACATACCTACATACCTACATACCTACATACCTACATACCTACATACCTACATACCTACGTACCTACATGCCTACATACCTACATACCTACATACCTACATACCTACATACCTACATACATACATACCTACATACCTACATGCCAACATACCTACATACCTACATACCTACATACCTACATACCTACATACCTACATACCTACATACCTACATACCTACATACCTACATACCTACATACCTACATACCTACATACCTACATACCTACATACCTACATACCTACATACCTACATACCTACATACCTACATACCTACATACCTACATACCTACATACCTACATACCTACATACCTACATACCTATATACCTACATACCTACATACCTACATACATACATACCTACATACCTACGTACCTACATACCTACATACATACATACCTACATACCTACATACCTAAATACCTACATACCTACATACCTACATACCTACATACCTACATACCTACATACCTACATACCTACATGCCTACATACCTACATACCTACATGCCTACATACCTACATACCTACATGCCTACATACCTACATACCTACATACCTACATACCTGCATACATACATACCTACATACCTACATACATACATACCTACATACCTACATACATACATACCTACATACCTACATACATACCTACATACATACCTACCTACATACCTACATACCTACATACCTACATGCCTACATACCTACATACCTACATACCTACATGCCTACATACCTACATACCTACATGCCTACATACCTACATACCTACATGCCTACATACCTACATACCTACATACCTACATACCTACATACCTACATACATACATACATACATACATACATACATACCTACATACATACATACATACATACATACATACCTACATACCTACATACCTACATACCTACATGCATACATACCTACATACCTACATACATACATACCTACATACCTACATACCTAAATACCTACATACCTACATACCTACATACCTACATACCTACATACCTACATACCTACATACCTACATACCTACATACCTACATACCTACATACCTACATACCTACAAACATACATACCTACACACCTACATACATACATACCTACATACCTACATACCTACATACCTACATGCCTACATACCTACATACCTACATGCCTACATACCTACATACCTACATACCTACATACCTACATACCTACATACCTACATACCTACATACATACATACATACATACATACCTACATACCTACATGCCTACATACCTACATACCTACATGCCTACATACCTACATACCTACATACCTACATACCTACATACCTACATACCTACATACCTACATACATACATACATACATACATACATACATACCTACATACATACATACATACATACATACATACCTACATACCTACATACCTACATACCTACATGCATACATACCTACATACCTACATACATACATACCTACATACCTACATACCTAAATACCTACATACCTACATACCTACATACCTACATACCTACATACCTACATACCTACATACCTACATACCTACATACCTACATACCTACATACCTACATACCTACAAACATACATACCTACACACCTACATACATACATACCTACATACCTACATACCTACATACCTACATGCATACATACCTACATACCTACATACATACATACCTAAATACCTACTTACATACCTACCCACATACCTACATACCTACATACCTACATGCCTACATACCTACATACCTACATGCCTACATACCTACATACTTACATGCCTACATACCTACATACCTACATGCCAACATACCTACATACCTACATACCTACATACCTACATACCTACATACCTACATACCTACATACCTACATACCTACATACCTACATACCTACATACCTACATACCTACATACCTACATACCTACATACCTACATACCTACATAACCTACATACCTACATACCTACATACCTACATACCTACATACCTACATACCTACATACCTATATACCTACATACCTACATACCTACATACCTTCATATACCTACATACCTACATGCCTACATACCTACACACCTACATGCCTACATACCTACATACCTACATGCCTACATACCTACATACCTACATGCCTACATACCTACATACCTACATACCTACATACATACATACCTACATACCTACATATATACATACCTACATACCTACATACATACATACCTTCATACCTACATACATACCTACCTACATACCTACATACCTACATACCTACATACCTACATACCTACATACCTACATACCTACATGCCTATATACCTACATACCTACATACCTACATACATACATACCTTCATACCTACATACATACCTACCTACATACCTACATACCTACATACCTACATACCTACATACCTACATGCCTATATACCTACATACCTACATACCTAGATACCTACATACCTTCATACCTACATACATACCTACCTACATACCTACATACCTACATACCTACATACCTACATACCTACATACCTACATACCTACATACCTACATGCCTATATACCTACATACCTACATACCTAGATACCTACATACCTACATACATACATACCTACATACCTACATACATACATACATACATACCTACATACCTACATACATACATACCTACATACCTACATACATACATACCTACATAACTACATACCTACATACATACATACCTACATACCTACATACATACATACCTACATACCTACATACCTACATACCTACATACCTACATACCTACATACCTACATACCTACATACCTACATACCTACATACCTACATACCTACATACCTACATACCTACATACCTACATACCTACATACCTACATACCTACATACCTACATACCTACATACCTACATACCTACATACCTACATACCTACATACCTACATACCTACATACCTACATACCTACATACCTACGTACCTACATGCCTACATACCTACATACCTACATACCTACATACCTACATACCTACATACATACATACCTACATACCTACATGCCAACATACCTACATACCTACATACCTACATACCTACATACCTACATACCTACATACCTACATACCTACATACCTACATACCTACATACCTACATACCTACATACCTACATACCTACATACCTACATACCTACATACCTACATACCTACATACCTACATACCTACATACCTACATACCTACATACCTACATACCTATATACCTACATACCTACATACCTACATACATACATACCTACATACCTACGTACCTACATACCTACATACATACATACCTACATACCTACATACCTAAATACCTACATACCTACATACCTACATACCTACATACCTACACACCTACATACCTACATACCTACATGCCTACATACCTACATACCTACATGCCTACATACCTACATACCTACATGCCTACATACCTACATACCTACATACCTACATACCTGCATACATACATACCTACATACCTACATACATACATACCTACATACCTACATACATACATACCTACATACCTACATACATACCTACATACATACCTACCTACATACCTACATACCTACATACCTACATACCTACATACCTACATACCTACATACCTACATGCCTACATACCTACATACCTACATGCCTACATACCTACATACCTACATACCTACATACCTACATGCCTACATACCTACATACCTACATGCCTACATACCTACATACCTACATACCTACATACCTACATACCTACATACCTACATACATACATACATACATACATACATACATACCTACATACCTACATACATACATACCTACATACCTACATACCTACATACCTACATACCTACATACCTACATACCTACATACCTACATACCTACATACCTACATACCTACATACCTACATACCTACATACCTACATACCTACATACCTACATACCTACATACCTACATACCTACATACCTACATACCTACATACCTACATACCTACATACCTACATACCTACATACCTACATACCTACATACCTACATACCTACATACCTACATACCTACATACCTACATACCTACATACCTACATACCTACATGCCTACATACCTACATACCTACATACCTAGATACCTACATACCTACATACATACATACCTACATACCTACCTACATACATACATACATACCTACATACCTACATACATACATACCTACATACCTACATACATACATACCTACATACCTACATACCTACATACCTACATACCTACATACCTACATACCTACATACATACATACCTACATACCTACATACCTAAATACCTACATACCTACATACCTACATACCTACATACCTACATACCTACATACCTACATACCTACATACCTACATACCTACATACCTACATACCTACATGCCTACATACCTACATACCTACATGCCTACATACCTACATACCTACATACCTACATACCTACATACCTACATACATACATACCTACATACCTACATACATACATACCTACATACCTACATACATACCTACATACATACCTACCTACATACCTACATACCTACATACCTACATACCTACATGCCTACATACCTACATACCTACATGCCTACATACCTACATACCTACATGCCTACATACCTACATACCTACATGCCTACATACCTACATACCTACATACCTACATACCTACATACCTACATACCTACATACCTAAATACCTACATACCTACATACCTACATACCTACGTACCTACATGCCTACATACCTACATACCTACATACGTGCATACCTACATACCTACATACCTACATACATACATACCTACATACCTACATGCCTACATACCTACATACCTACATACCTACATACCTACATACCTACATACCTACATACCTACATACCTACATACCTACATGCCTACATACCTACATACCTACATGCCTACATACCTACATACCTACATACCTACATACCTACATGCCTACATACCTACATACCTACATGCCTACATACCTACATACCTACATACCTACATACCTACATACCTACATACCTACATACCTACATACATACATACATACATACATACCTACATACCTACATGCCTACATACCTACATACCTACATGCCTACATACCTACATACCTACATACCTACATACCTACA
>CAUJBB010000170.1:10000-15000 GCA_963082805.1 Hemicrepidius hirtus | reverse complement strand
CTACATACCTACATACCTACATACATACATACATACATACATACATACATACCTACATACATACATACATACATACATACATACCTACATACCTACATACCTACATACCTACATGCATACATACCTACATACCTACATACATACATACCTACATACCTACATACCTAAATACCTACATACCTACATACCTACATACCTACATACCTACATACCTACATACCTACATACCTACATACCTACATACCTACATACCTACATACCTACATACCTACATACCTACAAACATACATACCTACACACCTACATACATACATACCTACATACCTACATACCTACATACCTACATGCCTACATACCTACATACCTACATGCCTACATACCTACATACCTACATACCTACATACCTACATACCTACATACCTACATACCTACATACATACATACATACATACATACCTACATACCTACATGCCTACATACCTACATACCTACATGCCTACATACCTACATACCTACATACCTACATACCTACATACCTACATACCTACATACCTACATACATACATACATACATACATACATACATACCTACATACATACATACATACATACATACATACATACCTACATACCTACATACCTACATACCTACATGCATACATACCTACATACCTACATACATACATACCTACATACCTACATACCTAAATACCTACATACCTACATACCTACATACCTACATACCTACATACCTACATACCTACATACCTACATACCTACATACCTACATACCTACATACCTACATACCTACAAACATACATACCTACACACCTACATACATACATACCTACATACCTACATACCTACATACCTACATGCATACATACCTACATACCTACATACATACATACCTAAATACCTACATACATACCTACCCACATACCTACATACCTACATACCTACATGCCTACATACCTACATACCTACATGCCTACATACCTACATACTTACATGCCTACATACCTACATACCTACATGCCAACATACCTACATACCTACATACCTACATACCTACATACCTACATACCTACATACCTACATACCTACATACCTACATACCTACATACCTACATACCTACATACCTACATACCTACATACCTACATACCTACATACCTACATAACCTACATACCTACATACCTACATACCTACATACCTACATACCTACATACCTACATACCTATATACCTACATACCTACATACCTACATACCTTCATATACCTACATACCTACATGCCTACATACCTACACACCTACATGCCTACATACCTACATACCTACATGCCTACATACCTACATACCTACATGCCTACATACCTACATACCTACATACCTACATACATACATACCTACATACCTACATATATACATACCTACATACCTACATACATACATACCTTCATACCTACATACATACCTACCTACATACCTACATACCTACATACCTACATACCTACATACCTACATACCTACATACCTACATGCCTATATACCTACATACCTACATACCTACATACATACATACCTTCATACCTACATACATACCTACCTACATACCTACATACCTACATACCTACATACCTACATACCTACATACCTACATGCCTATATACCTACATACCTACATACCTAGATACCTACATACCTTCATACCTACATACATACCTACCTACATACCTACATACCTACATACCTACATACCTACATACCTACATACCTACATACCTACATACCTACATGCCTATATACCTACATACCTACATACCTAGATACCTACATACCTACATACATACATACCTACATACCTACATACATACATACATACATACCTACATACCTACATACATACATACCTACATACCTACATACATACATACCTACATAACTACATACCTACATACATACATACCTACATACCTACATACATACATACCTACATACCTACATACCTACATACCTACATACCTACATACCTACATACCTACATACCTACATACCTACATACCTACATACCTACATACCTACATACCTACATACCTACATACCTACATACCTACATACCTACATACCTACATACCTACATACCTACAGACCTACATACCTACATACCTACATACCTACATACCTACATACCTACATACCTACATACCTACATACCTACGTACCTACATGCCTACATACCTACATACCTACATACCTACATACCTACATACCTACATACATACATACCTACATACCTACATGCCAACATACCTACATACCTACATACCTACATACCTACATACCTACATACCTACATACCTACATACCTACATACCTACATACCTACATACCTACATACCTACATACCTACATACCTACATACCTACATACCTACATACCTACATACCTACATACCTACATACCTACATACCTATATACCTACATACCTACATACCTATATACCTACATACCTACATACCTACATACATACATACCTACATACCTACGTACCTACATACCTACATACATACATACCTACATACCTACATACCTAAATACCTACATACCTACATACCTACATACCTACATACCTACACACCTACATACCTACATACCTACATGCCTACATACCTACATACCTACATGCCTACATACCTACATACCTACATGCCTACATACCTACATACCTACATACCTACATACCTGCATACATACATACCTACATACCTACATACATACATACCTACATACCTACATACATACATACCTACATACCTACATACATACCTACATACATACCTACCTACATACCTACATACCTACATACCTACATGCCTACATACCTACATACCTACATACCTACATGCCTACATACCTACATACCTACATGCCTACATACCTACATACCTACATGCCTACATACCTACATACCTACATACCTACATACCTACATACCTACATACCTACATACCTACATACCTACATACCTACATACCTACATACCTACATACCTACATACATACCTACATACATACCTACCTACATACCTACATACCTACATACCTACATGCCTACATACCTACATACCTACATGCCTACATACCTACATACCTACATGCCTACATACCTACATACCTACATGCCTACATACCTACATACCTACATACCTACATACCTACATACATACATACCTACATACCTACATACCTACATACATACATACCTACATACCTACATACATACATACCTACATACCTACATACCTACATACCTACATACTTACATAGCTACATGCCTACATACCTACATACCTACATGCCTACATACCTACATACCTACATACCTACATGCGTACATACCTACATACCTGCATGCCTACATACCTACATACCTACATACCTACATACCTACATACCTACATACATTCATACCTACTTACCTACATACATACATACCTACATACCTACAAATATACATACCTACATACCTACATACATACATACCTACATACCTACATACCTACATACCTACATACCTACATGCCTACTTACCTACATACCTACATACCTACATACCTACATACCTACATACCTACATACCTACATACCTACATGCCTACATACCTACATACCTACATACCTACATACCTACATGCCTACATACCTACATACCTGCATGCCTACATACCTACATACCTACATACCTACATACCTACATACCTACATACATTCATACCTACTTACCTACATACATACATACCTACATACCTACATACATACATACCTACATACCTACATACCTACATACCTACATACTTACATACCTACATGCCTACATACCTACATACCTACATGCCTACATACCTACATACCTACATGCCTACATACCTACATACCTACATGCCTACATACCTACATACCTACATACCTACTTACCTACATACATACATACCTACATACCTACATACCTACATACCTACATACCTACATACTTACATACCTACATGCCTACATACCTACATACCTACATGCCTACATACCTACATACCTACATGCCTACATACCTACATACCTACATGCCTACATACCTACATACCTACATACCTACTTACCTACATACATACATACATACATACCTACATACCTACATACATACCTACATACATACCTACCTACATACCTACATACCTACATACCTACATACCTACATACCTACATGCCTACATACCTACATACCTACATGCCTACATACCTACATACCTACATACCTACATGCCTACATACCTACATACCTACATGCCTACATACCTACATACCTACATACCTACATACCTACATACCTACATACCTACATACCTACATACCTACATACCTACATACCTACATACATACATTCCTACATACATACATACATACATACATACCTACATACCTACATACATACATACCTACATACCTACATACCTACATACATACATACCTACATACCTACATACCTACATGCATACATACCTACATACCTACATACATACATACCTACATACCTACATACCTAAATACCTACATGCCTACATACCTACATACCTACATACCTAGATACCTACATACCTACATACATACATACCTACATACCTACATACATACATACATACATACCTACATACCTACATACCTACATACCTACATGCCTACATACCTACATACCTACATGCCTACATACCTACATACCTACATACCTAGATACCTACATACCTACGTACCTACATACATACATACCTACATACCTACATACCTACATACCTACATACCTACATGCCTACATACCTACATACCTACATACCTACATACCTACATACCTACATACCTACATGCCTACATACCTACATACCTACATACCTACATACCTACATACCTACATACCTACATACCTACATGCCTACATACCTACATACCTACA
>CAUJBB010000170.1:0-2500 GCA_963082805.1 Hemicrepidius hirtus | reverse complement strand
CCTACATACCTACATACCTACATACCTACATACCTACATACCTACATACCTACATACCTACATACCTACATACCTACATACCTACATACCTACATACCTACATACCTACATACCTACATACCTACGTACCTACATGCCTACATACCTACATACCTACATACCTACATACCTACATACCTACATACCTACATACCTACATACCTACATACCTACATACCTACATACCTACATACCTACATACCTATATACCTACATACCTACATACCTACATACATACATACCTACATACCTACGTACCTACATACCTACATACATACATACCTACATACCTACATACCTAAATACCTACATACCTACATACCTACATACCTACATAGCTACATACCTACATACCTACATACCTACATGCCTACATACCTACATACCTACATGCCTACATACCTACATACCTACATGCCTACATACCTACATACCTACATACCTACATACCTGCATACATACATACCTACATACCTACATACATACATACCTACATACCTACATACATACATACCTACATACCTACATACATACCTACATACATACCTACCTACATACCTACATACCTACATACCTACATGCCTACATACCTACATACCTACATACCTACATGCCTACATACCTACATACCTACATGCCTACATACCTACATACCTACATGCCTACATACCTACATACCTACATACCTACATACCTACATACCTACATACCTACATACCTACATACCTACATACCTACATACCTACATACCTACATACCTACATACCTACATACATACCTACATACATACCTACCTACATACCTACATACCTACATACCTACATGCCTACATACCTACATACCTACATGCCTACATACCTACATACCTACATGCCTACATACCTACATACCTACATGCCTACATACCTACATACCTACATACCGACATACCTACATACCTACATACCTACATACCTACGTACCTACATACATACATACCTACATACCTACATACATACATACCTACATACCTACATACCTACATACCTACATACTTACATAGCTACATGCCTACATACCTACATACCTACATGCCTACATACCTACATACCTACATATCTACATGCCTACATACCTACATACCTGCATGCCTACATACCTACATACCTACATACCTACATACCTACATACCTACATACATTCATACCTACTTACCTACATACATACATACCTACATACCTACAAATATACATACCTACATACCTACATACATACATACCTACATACCTACATACCTACATACCTACATACCTACATGCCTACTTACCTACATACCTACATACCTACATACCTACATACCTACATACCTACATACCTACATGCCTACATACCTACATACCTACATACCTAGATACGTACATACCTACATACATACTAACCTACATACCTACATACATACATACATACATACATACATACATACCTACATACCTACATACATAAATACATACCTACATACCTACATACCTACATACATACATACCTACATACCTACATACATACATACCTACATACCTACATACCTAAATACCTACATACCTACATACCTACATACCTACATACCTACATACCTACATACCTAAATACCTACATACCTACATACCTACATACCTACATACCTACATACCTACATACCTACATACCTACATACCTACATGCCTACATACCTACATACCTACATACCTACATACCTACATACCTACATACCTACATACCTACATACATACATACCTACATACCTACATACCTACATACCTACATACCTACATACCTACATACCTACATACCTACATACCTACATACCTACATACCTACATACCTACATACCTACATACCTACATACCTACATACCTACATACCTACATACCTACATACCTACATACCTACATACCTACATACCTACATACCTACATACCTACATACCTACATACATACATACCTACATACCTACATACATACATACGCTACATACCTACATACCTACATACCTACATACCTACATACCTACATAATTACATACCTACATACCTACATACCTACATACCTACATACCTACATACCTACATACCTACATACCTACATACCTACATACCTACATACCTACATACCTACATACCTACATACCTACATGCCTACATGCCTACATACCTACATACCTACATACCTACATACATACATACCTACATACCTACATACATACATACCTACATACCTACATACATACATACCTACATACCTACATACATACCTACATACATACCTACCTACATACCTACATACCTACATACCTACATACCTACATGCCTACATACCTACATACCTACATGCCTACATACCTACATACCTACATACCTACATGCCTACATACCTACATACCTACATGCCTACATACCTACATACCTACATACCTACATACCTACAT
>CAUJBB010000169.1:0-24529 GCA_963082805.1 Hemicrepidius hirtus | reverse complement strand
ATGTATGTAGGTATGTAGGTATGTATGTATGTAGGTATGTAGGCATGTAGGTATGTAGGTATGTATGCATGTAGGTATGTAGGTATGTAGGCATGTAGGTATGTAGGTATGTAGGTATGTTGGTAGGTATGTATGTAGGTATGTAGGTATGTAGGTATGTAGGTATGTAGGCATGTAGGTATGTAGGTATGTAGGTATGTAGGTATGTAGGTATGTAGGCATGTAGGTATGTAGGTATGTAGGCATGTAGGTATGTAGGTATGTAGGTATGTAGGTATGTAGGTATGTAGGTATGTAGGTATGTAGGTATGTAGGCATGTAGGTACGTAGGTATGTAGGTATGTAGGTATGTAGGTATGTAGGTATGTAGGTATGTAGGTATGTAGGTATGTAGGCATGTAGGTATGTAGGTATGTAGGTATGTAGGTATGTAGGTATGTAGGCATGTAGGTATGTAGGTATGTAGGCATGTAGGTATGTAGGTATGTAGGTATGTAGGTATGTAGGTATGTAGGTATGTAGGTATGTATGCATGTAGGTATGTAGGTAAGTATGTGTATGTAGGTATGTAGGCATGTATGTATGTATGTAGGTATGTATGTATGTAGGTATGTAGGTATGTAGGTATGTAGGTATGTAGGTATGTAGGTATGTAGGTATGTAGGTATGTAGGTATGTAGGTATGTAGGTATGTAGGTATGTAGGTATGTAGGTATGTAGGTATGTAGGTATGTAGGTATGTAGGTATGTAGGTATGTAGGTATGTATGCATGTAGGTATGTATGTATGTAGGTATGTAGGTATGTATGTATGTAGGTATGTAGGTATGTATGTATGTAGGTATGTAGGTATGTTTGTATGTAGGTATGTAGGTATGTATGTATGTAGGTATGTAGGTTTGTATGTATGTAGTTATGTAGGTATGTAGGTATGTAGGTATGTAGGTATGTAGGTATGTAGGTATGTAGGTATGTAGGTATGTAGGTATGTAGGTGCGTAGGTATGTAGGTATGTAGGTATTTAGGTATGTAGGTATGTAGGTATGTAGGTATGTAGGTATGTAGGTATGTAGGTATGTAGGTATGTAGGTATGTAGGTATGTAGGTATGTAGGTATGTATGTATGTAGGTATGTAGGTATGTATGTATGTAGGTATGTAGGCATGTAGGTATGTAGGTATGTATGCATGTAGGTATGTAGGTATGTAGGCATGTAGGTATGTAGGTATGTAGGTATGTAGGTATGTATGTATGTAGGTATGTAGGTATGTATGTATGTAGGTATGTAGGTATGTATGTATGTAGGTATGTAGGTATGTATGTATGTAGGTATGTAGGTATATAGGTATGTAGGCATGTAGGTATGTAGGCATGTAGGTATGTAGGTATGTAGGTATGTAGGCATGTAGGTATGTAGGTATGTAGGTATGTTGGCATGTAGGTATGTAGGTATGTAGGTATGTAGGTATGTAGGTATGTAGGTATGTAGGTATGTAGGTATGTAGGTGTGTAGGTATGTAGGTATGTAGGTATGTAGGTATGTAGGTATGTAGGCATGTAGGTACGTAGGTATGTAGGTATGTAGGTATGTAGGTATGTAGGTATGTAGGTATGTAGGTATGTAGGTATGTAGGTATGTAGGTATGTAGGCATGTAGGTATGTAGGTATGTAGGTATGTAGGTATGTAGGTATGTAGGTATGTAGGTATGTAGGCATGTAGGTATGTAGGTATGTAGGCATGTAGGTATGTAGGTATGTAGGTATGTAGGTATGTAGGTATGTAGGTATGTAGGTATGTAGGTATGTAGGTATGTAGGTATGTAGGTATGTAGGTATGTAGGTATGTAGGTATGTAGGTATGTAGGTATGTAGGCATGTAGGTATGTAGGTATGTAGGTATGTAAGTATGTAGGTATGTAGGTATGTAGGTATGTAGGTATGTAGGTATGTAGGTATGTAGGTATGTAGGTATGTAGGTATGTAGGTATGTAGGTATGTAGGTATGTAGGTATGTAAGTATGTAGGTATGTAGGTATGTTGGTATGTAGGTATGTAGGTATGTAGGTATGTAGGTATGTAGGTATGTAGGTATGTAGGTATATAGGCATGTAGGTATGTAAGTATGTAGGCATGTAGGTATGTAGGTATGTAGGTATGCAGGTATGTAGGTATGTAGGTATGTAGGTATGTAGGTATGTAGGTATGTAGGTATGTAGGCATGTAGGTATGTAGGTATGTAGGCATGTAGGTATGTAGGTATGTAGGCATGTAGGTATGTAGGTATGTAGGCATGTAGGTATGTAGGTATGTAGGTATGTAGGTATGTAGGTAGGTATGTATGTAGGTATGTAGGTATGTATGTATGTAGGTATGTAGGTATGTGTGTATGTAGGTATGTAGGTATGTATGTATGTAGGTATGTAGGTATGTAGGTATGTAGGTATGTAGGTATGTATGTATGTAGGTATGTAGGTATGTATGTATGTAGGTATGTAGGTATGTATGTATGTAGGTATGTAGGTAAGTATGTATGTAGGTATGTAGGCCTGTATGTATGTAGGTATGTAGGTATGTAGGTATGTATGTATGTAGGTATGTAGGTATGTAGGTATGTAGGTATGTAGGTATGTAGGTATGTAGGTATGTAGGTATGTAGGTATGTAGGTATGCAGGTATGTAGGTATGTAGGTATGTAGGTATGTAGGTATGTAGGTATGTAGGTATGTATGCATGTAGGTATGTATGTATGTAGGTATGTAGGTATGTATGTATGTAGGTATGTAGGTATGTATGTATGTAGGTATGTAGGTATGTTTGTATGTAGGTATGTAGGTATGTATGTATGTAGGTATGTAGGTATGTATGTATGTAGTTATGTAGGTATGTATGTATGTAGGTATGTAGGTATGTATGTATGTAGGTATGTAGGTATGTAGGTATGTAGGTACGTAGGTATGTAGGTATGTAGGTATGTAGGTATGTAGGTATGTAGGTATGTAGGTATGTAGGTATGTAGGTATGTAGGTATGTATGTATGTAGGTATGTAGGTATGTATGTATGTAGGTATGTAGGCATGTAGGTATGTAGGTATGTATGCATGTAGGTATGTAGGTATGTAGGCATGTAGGTATGTAGGTATGTAGGTATGTTGGTAGGTATGTATGTAGGTATGTAGGTATGTAGGTATGTAGGTATGTAGGTATGTAGGCATGTAGGTATGTAGGTATGTAGGCATGTAGGTATGTAGGTATGTAGGCATGTAGGTATGTAGGTATGTAGGCATGTAGGTATGTAGGTATGTAGGTATGTAGGTATGTAGGTATGTAGGCATGTAGGTACGTAGGTATGTAGGTATGTAGGTATGTAGGTATGTAGGTATGTAGGTATGTAGGTATGTAGGTATGTAGGTATGTAGGTATGTAGGTATGTAGGTATGTAGGTATGTAGGTATGTAGGTATGTAGGTATGTAGGCATGTAGGTATGTAGGCATGTAGGTATGTAGGTATGTAGGCATGTAGGTATGTAGGTATGTAGGTATGTAGGTATGTAGGTATGTAGGTATGTAGGTATGTAGGTATGTAGGCCTGTATGTATGTAGGTATGTAGGTATGTAGGTATGTATGTATGTAGGTATGTAGGTATGTAGGTATGTAGGTATGTAGGTATGTAGGTATGTAGGTATGTAGGTATGTAGGTATGTAGGTATGTAGGTATGTAGGTATGTAGGTATGTAGGTATGTAGGTATGTAGGTATGTAGGTATGTAGGTATGTAGGTATGTAGGTATGTAGGTATGTAGGTATGTAGGTATGTATGCATGTAGGTATGTATGTATGTAGGTATGTAGGTATGTATGTATGTAGGTATGTAGGTATGTATGTATGTAGGTATGTAGGTATGTTTGTATGTAGGTATGTAGGTATGTATGTATGTAGGTATGTAGGTATGTATGTATGTAGTTATGTAGGTATGTATGTATGTAGGTATGTAGGTATGTATGTATGTAGGTATGTAGGTATGTAGGTATGTAGGTACGTAGGTATGTAGGTATGTAGGTATGTAGGTATGTAGGTATGTAGGTATGTAGGTATGTAGGTATGTATGTATGTAGGTATGTAGGTATGTATGTATGTAGGTATGTAGGCATGTAGGTATGTAGGTATGTATGCATGTAGGTATGTAGGTATGTAGGCATGTAGGTATGTAGGTATGTAGGTATGTTGGTAGGTATGTATGTAGGTATGTAGGTATGTAGGTATGTAGGTATGTAGGCATGTAGGTATGTAGGTATGTAGGTATGTAGGTATGTAGGTATGTAGGCATGTAGGTATGTAGGTATGTAGGCATGTAGGTATGTAGGTATGTAGGTATGTAGGTATGTAGGTATGTAGGTATGTAGGTATGTAGGTATGTAGGCATGTAGGTACGTAGGTATGTAGGTATGTAGGTATGTAGGTATGTAGGTATGTAGGTATGTAGGTATGTAGGTATGTAGGCATGTAGGTATGTAGGTATGTAGGTATGTAGGTATGTAGGTATGTAGGCATGTAGGTATGTAGGTATGTAGGCATGTAGGTATGTAGGTATGTAGGTATGTAGGTATGTAGGTATGTAGGTATGTAGGTATGTAGGTATGTATGCATGTAGGTATGTAGGTAAGTATGTGTATGTAGGTATGTAGGCATGTATGTATGTATGTAGGTATGTATGTATGTAGGTATGTAGGTATGTAGGTATGTAGGTATGTAGGTATGTAGGTATGTAGGTATGTAGGTATGTAGGTATGTAGGTATGTAGGTATGTAGGTATGTAGGTATGTAGGTATGTAGGTATGTAGGTATGTAGGTATGTAGGTATGTAGGTATGTATGCATGTAGGTATGTATGTATGTAGGTATGTAGGTATGTATGTATGTAGGTATGTAGGTATGTATGTATGTAGGTATGTAGGTATGTTTGTATGTAGGTATGTAGGTATGTATGTATGTAGGTATGTAGGTTTGTATGTATGTAGTTATGTAGGTATGTAGGTATGTAGGTATGTAGGTATGTAGGTATGTAGGTATGTAGGTATGTAGGTATGTAGGTATGTAGGTGCGTAGGTATGTAGGTATGTAGGTATTTAGGTATGTAGGTATGTAGGTATGTAGGTATGTAGGTATGTAGGTATGTAGGTATGTAGGTATGTAGGTATGTAGGTATGTAGGTATGTAGGTATGTAGGTATGTATGTATGTAGGTATGTAGGTATGTATGTATGTAGGTATGTAGGCATGTAGGTATGTAGGTATGTATGCATGTAGGTATGTAGGTATGTAGGCATGTAGGTATGTAGGTATGTAGGTATGTAGGTATGTATGTATGTAGGTATGTAGGTATGTATGTATGTAGGTATGTAGGTATGTATGTATGTAGGTATGTAGGTATGTATGTATGTAGGTATGTAGGTATATAGGTATGTAGGCATGTAGGTATGTAGGCATGTAGGTATGTAGGTATGTAGGTATGTAGGCATGTAGGTATGTAGGTATGTAGGTATGTTGGCATGTAGGTATGTAGGTATGTAGGTATGTAGGTATGTAGGTATGTAGGTATGTAGGTATGTAGGTATGTAGGTGTGTAGGTATGTAGGTATGTAGGTATGTAGGTATGTAGGTATGTAGGCATGTAGGTACGTAGGTATGTAGGTATGTAGGTATGTAGGTATGTAGGTATGTAGGTATGTAGGTATGTAGGTATGTAGGTATGTAGGTATGTAGGCATGTAGGTATGTAGGTATGTAGGTATGTAGGTATGTAGGTATGTAGGTATGTAGGTATGTAGGCATGTAGGTATGTAGGTATGTAGGCATGTAGGTATGTAGGTATGTAGGTATGTAGGTATGTAGGTATGTAGGTATGTAGGTATGTAGGTATGCAGGTATGTAGGTATGTAGGTATGTAGGTATGTAGGTATGTAGGTATGTAGGTATGTAGGCATGTAGGTATGTAGGTATGTAGGTATGTAAGTATGTAGGTATGTAGGTATGTAGGTATGTAGGTATGTAGGTATGTAGGTATGTAGGTATGTAGGTATGTAGGTATGTAGGTATGTAGGTATGTAGGTATGTAGGTATGTAAGTATGTAGGTATGTAGGTATGTTGGTATGTAGGTATGTAGGTATGTAGGTATGTAGGTATGTAGGTATGTAGGTATGTAGGTATATAGGCATGTAGGTATGTAAGTATGTAGGCATGTAGGTATGTAGGTATGTAGGTATGCAGGTATGTAGGTATGTAGGTATGTAGGTATGTAGGTATGTAGGTATGTAGGTATGTAGGCATGTAGGTATGTAGGTATGTAGGCATGTAGGTATGTAGGTATGTAGGCATGTAGGTATGTAGGTATGTAGGCATGTAGGTATGTAGGTATGTAGGTATGTAGGTATGTAGGTAGGTATGTATGTAGGTATGTAGGTATGTATGTATGTAGGTATGTAGGTATGTGTGTATGTAGGTATGTAGGTATGTATGTATGTAGGTATGTAGGTATGTAGGTATGTAGGTATGTAGGTATGTATGTATGTAGGTATGTAGGTATGTATGTATGTAGGTATGTAGGTATGTATGTATGTAGGTATGTAGGTAAGTATGTATGTAGGTATGTAGGCCTGTATGTATGTAGGTATGTAGGTATGTAGGTATGTATGTATGTAGGTATGTAGGTATGTAGGTATGTAGGTATGTAGGTATGTAGGTATGTAGGTATGTAGGTATGTAGGTATGTAGGTATGTAGGTATGTAGGTATGTAGGTATGTAGGTATGTAGGTATGTAGGTATGTAGGTATGTAGGTATGTATGCATGTAGGTATGTATGTATGTAGGTATGTAGGTATGTATGTATGTAGGTATGTAGGTATGTATGTATGTAGGTATGTAGGTATGTTTGTATGTAGGTATGTAGGTATGTATGTATGTAGGTATGTAGGTATGTATGTATGTAGTTATGTAGGTATGTATGTATGTAGGTATGTAGGTATGTATGTATGTAGGTATGTAGGTATGTAGGTATGTAGGTACGTAGGTATGTAGGTATGTAGGTATGTAGGTATGTAGGTATGTAGGTATGTAGGTATGTAGGTATGTAGGTATGTAGGTATGTATGTATGTAGGTATGTAGGTATGTATGTATGTAGGTATGTAGGCATGTAGGTATGTAGGTATGTATGCATGTAGGTATGTAGGTATGTAGGCATGTAGGTATGTAGGTATGTAGGTATGTTGGTAGGTATGTATGTAGGTATGTAGGTATGTAGGTATGTAGGTATGTAGGTATGTAGGCATGTAGGTATGTAGGTATGTAGGCATGTAGGTATGTAGGTATGTAGGCATGTAGGTATGTAGGTATGTAGGCATGTAGGTATGTAGGTATGTAGGTATGTAGGTATGTAGGTATGTAGGCATGTAGGTACGTAGGTATGTAGGTATGTAGGTATGTAGGTATGTAGGTATGTAGGTATGTAGGTATGTAGGTATGTAGGTATGTAGGTATGTAGGTATGTAGGTATGTAGGTATGTAGGTATGTAGGTATGTAGGTATGTAGGCATGTAGGTATGTAGGCATGTAGGTATGTAGGTATGTAGGCATGTAGGTATGTAGGTATGTAGGTATGTAGGTATGTAGGTATGTAGGTATGTAGGTATGTAGGTATGTAGGTATGTAGGTATGTATGCATGTAGGTATGTAGGTAAGTATGTGTATGTAGGTATGTATGTATGTAGGTATGTAGGTATGTAGGTATGTAGGTATGTAGGTATGTAGGTATGTAGGTATGTAGGTATGTAGGTATGTAGGTATGTAGGTATGTAGGTATGTAGGTATGTAGGTATGTAGGTATGTAGGTATGTAGGTATGTATGTATGTAGGTATGTAGGTATGTATGTATGTAGGTATGTAGGTATGTTTGTATGTAGGTATGTAGGTATGTATGTATGTAGGTATGTAGGTTTGTATGTATGTAGTTATGTAGGTATGTAGGTATGTAGGTATGTAGGTATGTAGGTATGTAGGTATGTAGGTATGTAGGTATGTAGGTATGTAGGTATGTAGGTATGTAGGTGCGTAGGTATGTAGGTATGTAGGTATGTAGGTATGTAGGTATGTAGGTATGTAGGTATGTAGGTATGTAGGTATGTAGGTATGTAGGTATGTAGGTATGTATGTATGTAGGTATGTAGGTATGTATGTATGTAGGTATGTAGGCATGTAGGTATGTAGGTATGTATGCATGTAGGTATGTAGGTATGTAGGCATGTAGGTATGTAGGTATGTAGGTATGTAGGTATGTATGTATGTAGGTATGTAGGTATGTATGTATGTAGGTATGTAGGTATGTATGTATGTAGGTATGTAGGTATGTATGTATGTAGGTATGTAGGTATGTAGGTATGTAGGCATGTAGGTATGTAGGCATGTAGGTATGTAGGTATGTAGGCATGTAGGTATGTAGGTATGTAGGTATGTAGGCATGTAGGTATGTAGGTATGTAGGTATGTAGGTATGTAGGTATGTAGGTATGTAGGCATGTATGTATGTAGGTATGTAGGAATGTAGGTATGTAGGTATGTAGGTATGTAGGTATGTAGGTATGTAGGTATGTAGGTATGTAGGTATGTAGGTATGTAGGTATGTAGGTATGTAGGTATGTAGGTATGTAGGTATGTAGGTATGTAGGTATGTAGGCATGCAGGTATGTAGGTATGTAGGCATGTAGGTATGTAGGTATGTAGGTATGTAGGTATGTAGGTATGTAGGTATGTAGGTATGTAGGTATGTAGGTATGTAGGTATGTAGGTATGTAGGTATGTAGGTATGTAGGTATGTAGGTATGTAGGTATGTAGGTATGTAGGTATGTAGGTATGTAGGTATGTATGCATGTAGGTATGTATGTATGTAGGTATGTAGGTATGTATGTATGTAGGTATGTAGGTATGTATGTATGTAGGTATGTAGGTATGTTTGTATGTAGGTATGTAGGTATGTATGTATGTAGGTATGTAGGTTTGTATGTATGTAGTTATGTAGGTATGTAGGTATGTAGGTATGTAGGTATGTAGGTATGTAGGTATGTAGGTATGTAGGTATGTAGGTATGTAGGTATGTAGGTGCGTAGGTATGTAGGTATGTAGGTATGTAGGTATGTAGGTATGTAGGTATGTAGGTATGTAGGTATGTAGGTATGTAGGTATGTAGGTATGTAGGTATGTAGGTATGTATGTATGTAGGTATGTAGGTATGTATGTATGTAGGTATGTAGGCATGTAGGTATGTAGGTATGTATGCATGTAGGTATGTAGGTATGTAGGCATGTAGGTATGTAGGTATGTAGGTATGTAGGTATGTATGTATGTAGGTATGTAGGTATGTATGTATGTAGGTATGTAGGTATGTATGTATGTAGGTATGTAGGTATGTATGTATGTAGGTATGTAGGTATGTAGGTATGTAGGCATGTAGGTATGTAGGCATGTAGGTATGTAGGTATGTAGGCATGTAGGTATGTAGGTATGTAGGTATGTAGGCATGTAGGTATGTAGGTATGTAGGTATGTAGGTATGTAGGTATGTAGGTATGTAGGCATGTATGTATGTAGGTATGTAGGAATGTAGGTATGTAGGTATGTAGGTATGTAGGTATGTAGGTATGTAGGTATGTAGGTATGTAGGTATGTAGGTATGTAGGTATGTAGGTATGTAGGTATGTAGGTATGTAGGCATGCAGGTATGTAGGTATGTAGGCATGTAGGTATGTAGGTATGTAGGTATGTAGGTATGTAGGTATGTAGGTATGTAGGTATGTAGGTATGTAGGTATGTAGGTATGTAGGTATGTAGGTATGTAGGTATGTAGGTATGTAGGTATGTAGGTATGTAGGTATGTAGGTATGTAGGTATGTAGGTATGTAGGTATGTAGGTATGTAGGTATGTAGGTATGTAGGTATGTAGGTATGTAGGTATGTAGGTATGTAGGTATGTAGGTATGTAGGTATGTAGGTATGTAGGTATGTAGGTATGTAGGTATGTAGGTATGTAGGTATGTAGGTATGTAGGTATGTAGGTATGTAGGTATGTAGGTATGTAGGTATGTAGGTATGTAGGTATGTAGGTATGTAGGTATGTATGCATGTAGGTATGTATGTATGTAGGTATGTAGGTATGTATGTATGTAGGTATGTAGGTATGTATGTATGTAGGTATGTAGGTATGTTTGTATGTAGGTATGTAGGTATGTATGTATGTAGGTATGTAGGTATGTATGTATGTAGTTATGTAGGTATGTATGTATGTAGGTAAGTAGGTATGTAGGTATGTAGGTACGTAGGTATGTAGGTATGTAGGTATGTAGGTATGTAGGTATGTAGGTATGTAGGTATGTAGGTATGTAGGTATGTAGGTATGTATGTATGTAGGTATGTAGGTATGTATGTATGTAGGTATGTAGGCATGTAGGTATGTAGGTATGTATGCATGTAGGTATGTAGGTATGTAGGCATGTAGGTATGTAGGTATGTAGGTATGTAGGTAGGTATGTATGTAGGTATGTAGGTATGTATGTATGTAGGTATGTAGGTATGTATGTATGTAGGTATGTAGGCATGTAGGTATGTAGGTATGTAGGTATGTAGGTATGTAGGTATGTAGGCATGTAGGTATGTAGGTATGTAGGTATGTAGGTATGTAGGTATGTAGGTATGTAGGTATGTAGGTATGTAGGTATGTAGGTATGTAGGTATGTAAGTATGTAGGTATGTAGGTATGTTGGTATGTAGGTATGTAGGTATGTAGGTATGTAGGTATGTAGGTATGTAGGTATGTAGGTATGTAGGTATATAGGCATGTAGGTATGTAAGTATGTAGGCATGTAGGTATGTAGGTATGTAGGTATGCAGGTATGTAGGTATGTAGGTATGTAGGTATGTAGGTATGTAGGTATGTAGGTATGTAGGCATGTAGGTATGTAGGTATGTAGGCATGTAGGTATGTAGGTATGTAGGCATGTAGGTATGTAGGTATGTAGGCATGTAGGTATGTAGGTATGTAGGTATGTAGGTATGTAGGTAGGTATGTATGTAGGTATGTAGGTATGTATGTATGTAGGTATGTAGGTATGTGTGTATGTAGGTATGTAGGTATGTATGTATGTAGGTATGTAGGTATGTAGGTATGTAGGTATGTAGGTATGTATGTATGTAGGTATGTAGGTATGTATGTATGTAGGTATGTAGGTATGTATGTATGTAGGTATGTAGGTAAGTATGTATGTAGGTATGTAGGCCTGTATGTATGTAGGTATGTAGGTATGTAGGTATGTATGTATGTAGGTATGTAGGTATGTAGGTATGTAGGTATGTAGGTATGTAGGTATGTAGGTATGTAGGTATGTAGGTATGTAGGTATGTAGGTATGTAGGTATGTAGGTATGTAGGTATGTAGGTATGTAGGTATGTAGGTATGTAGGTATGTAGGTATGTAGGTATGTATGCATGTAGGTATGTATGTATGTAGGTATGTAGGTATGTATGTATGTAGGTATGTAGGTATGTATGTATGTAGGTATGTAGGTATGTTTGTATGTAGGTATGTAGGTATGTATGTATGTAGGTATGTAGGTATGTATGTATGTAGTTATGTAGGTATGTATGTATGTAGGTATGTAGGTATGTATGTATGTAGGTATGTAGGTATGTAGGTATGTAGGTACGTAGGTATGTAGGTATGTAGGTATGTAGGTATGTAGGTATGTAGGTATGTAGGTATGTAGGTATGTAGGTATGTAGGTATGTATGTATGTAGGTATGTAGGTATGTATGTATGTAGGTATGTAGGTATGTATGTATGTAGGTATGTAGGCATGTAGGTATGTAGGTATGTATGCATGTAGGTATGTAGGTATGTAGGCATGTAGGTATGTAGGTATGTAGGTATGTAGGTAGGTATGTATGTAGGTATGTAGGTATGTATGTATGTAGGTATGTAGGTATGTATGTATGTAGGTATGTAGGCATGTAGGTATGTAGGTATGTAGGTATGTAGGTATGTAGGTATGTATGTATGTAGGTATGTAGGTATGTATGTATGTAGGTATGTAGGTATGTATGTATGTAGGTATGTAGGTAAGTATGTATGTAGGTATGTAGGCCTGTATGTATGTAGGTATGTAGGTATGTAGGTATGTATGTATGTAGGTATGTAGGTATGTAGGTATGTAGGTATGTAGGTATGTAGGTATGTAGGTATGTAGGTATGTAGGTATGTAGGTATGTAGGTATGTAGGTATGTAGGTATGTAGGTATGTAGGTATGTAGGTATGTAGGTATGTAGGTATGTATGCATGTAGGTATGTATGTATGTAGGTATGTAGGTATGTATGTATGTAGGTATGTAGGTATGTATGTATGTAGGTATGTAGGTATGTTTGTATGTAGGTATGTAGGTATGTATGTATGTAGGTATGTAGGTATGTATGTATGTAGTTATGTAGGTA
The DNA here is from genome assembly GCA_963082805.1 of Hemicrepidius hirtus. NCBI lineage: Eukaryota > Metazoa > Arthropoda > Insecta > Coleoptera > Elateridae > Hemicrepidius > Hemicrepidius hirtus. The sequence goes on along the minus strand of CAUJBB010000169.1, from coordinate 12,006 downwards.
TGTATGTATGTAGGTATGTAGGTATGTATGTATGTAGGTATGTAGGTATGTAGGTATGTAGGTACGTAGGTATGTAGGTATGTAGGTATGTAGGTATGTAGGTATGTAGGTATGTAGGTATGTAGGTATGTAGGTATGTAGGTATGTATGTATGTAGGTATGTAGGTATGTATGTATGTAGGTATGTAGGCATGTAGGTATGTAGGTATGTATGCATGTAGGTATGTAGGTATGTAGGCATGTAGGTATGTAGGTATGTAGGTATGTTGGTAGGTATGTATGTAGGTATGTAGGTATGTAGGTATGTAGGTATGTAGGTATGTAGGCATGTAGGTATGTAGGTATGTAGGCATGTAGGTATGTAGGTATGTAGGCATGTAGGTATGTAGGTATGTAGGCATGTAGGTATGTAGGTATGTAGGTATGTAGTTATGTAGGTATGTAGGCATGTAGGTACGTAGGTATGTAGGTATGTAGGTATGTAGGTATGTAGGTATGTAGGTATGTAGGTATGTAGGTATGTAGGTATGTAGGTATGTAGGTATGTAGGTATGTAGGTATGTAGGTATGTAGGTATGTAGGTATGTAGGCATGTAGGTATGTAGGCATGTAGGTATGTAGGTATGTAGGCATGTAGGTATGTAGGTATGTAGGTATGTAGGTATGTAGGTATGTAGGTATGTAGGTATGTAGGTATGTAGGTATGTAGGTATGTATGCATGTAGGTATGTAGGTAAGTATGTGTATGTAGGTATGTATGTATGTAGGTATGTAGGTATGTAGGTATGTAGGTATGTAGGTATGTAGGTATGTAGGTATGTAGGTATGTAGGTATGTAGGTATGTAGGTATGTAGGTATGTAGGTATGTAGGTATGTAGGTATGTAGGTATGTAGGTATGTAGGTATGTAGGTATGTATGCATGTAGGTATGTATGTATGTAGGTATGTAGGTATGTATGTATGTAGGTATGTAGGTATGTATGTATGTAGGTATGTAGGTATGTTTGTATGTAGGTATGTAGGTATGTATGTATGTAGGTATGTAGGTTTGTATGTATGTAGTTATGTAGGTATGTAGGTATGTAGGTATGTAGGTATGTAGGTATGTAGGTATGTAGGTATGTAGGTATGTAGGTATGTAGGTATGTAGGTATGTAGGTGCGTAGGTATGTAGGTATGTAGGTATGTAGGTATGTAGGTATGTAGGTATGTAGGTATGTAGGTATGTAGGTATGTAGGTATGTAGGTATGTAGGTATGTATGTATGTAGGTATGTAGGTATGTATGTATGTAGGTATGTAGGCATGTAGGTATGTAGGTATGTATGCATGTAGGTATGTAGGTATGTAGGCATGTAGGTATGTAGGTATGTAGGTATGTAGGTATGTATGTATGTAGGTATGTAGGTATGTATGTATGTAGGTATGTAGGTATGTATGTATGTAGGTATGTAGGTATGTATGTATGTAGGTATGTAGGTATGTAGGTATGTAGGCATGTAGGTATGTAGGCATGTAGGTATGTAGGTATGTAGGCATGTAGGTATGTAGGTATGTAGGTATGTAGGCATGTAGGTATGTAGGTATGTAGGTATGTAGGTATGTAGGTATGTAGGTATGTAGGCATGTATGTATGTAGGTATGTAGGAATGTAGGTATGTAGGTATGTAGGTATGTAGGTATGTAGGTATGTAGGTATGTAGGTATGTAGGTATGTAGGTATGTAGGTATGTAGGTATGTAGGTATGTAGGTATGTAGGTATGTAGGTATGTAGGTATGTAGGCATGCAGGTATGTAGGTATGTAGGCATGTAGGTATGTAGGTATGTAGGTATGTAGGTATGTAGGTATGTAGGTATGTAGGTATGTAGGTATGTAGGTATGTAGGTATGTAGGTATGTAGGTATGTAGGTATGTAGGTATGTAGGTATGTAGGTATATAGGTATGTAGGTATGTAGGTATGTAGGTATGTATGCATGTAGGTATGTATGTATGTAGGTATGTAGGTATGTATGTATGTAGGTATGTAGGTATGTATGTATGTAGGTATGTAGGTATGTTTGTATGTAGGTATGTAGGTATGTATGTATGTAGGTATGTAGGTTTGTATGTATGTAGTTATGTAGGTATGTAGGTATGTAGGTATGTAGGTATGTAGGTATGTAGGTATGTAGGTATGTAGGTATGTAGGTATGTAGGTATGTAGGTGCGTAGGTATGTAGGTATGTAGGTATGTAGGTATGTAGGTATGTAGGTATGTAGGTATGTAGGTATGTAGGTATGTAGGTATGTAGGTATGTAGGTATGTAGGTATGTATGTATGTAGGTATGTAGGTATGTATGTATGTAGGTATGTAGGCATGTAGGTATGTAGGTATGTATGCATGTAGGTATGTAGGTATGTAGGCATGTAGGTATGTAGGTATGTAGGTATGTAGGTATGTATGTATGTAGGTATGTAGGTATGTATGTATGTAGGTATGTAGGTATGTATGTATGTAGGTATGTAGGTATGTATGTATGTAGGTATGTAGGTATGTAGGTATGTAGGCATGTAGGTATGTAGGCATGTAGGTATGTAGGTATGTAGGCATGTAGGTATGTAGGTATGTAGGTATGTAGGCATGTAGGTATGTAGGTATGTAGGTATGTAGGTATGTAGGTATGTAGGTATGTAGGCATGTATGTATGTAGGTATGTAGGAATGTAGGTATGTAGGTATGTAGGTATGTAGGTATGTAGGTATGTAGGTATGTAGGTATGTAGGTATGTAGGTATGTAGGTATGTAGGTATGTAGGTATGTAGGTATGTAGGCATGCAGGTATGTAGGTATGTAGGCATGTAGGTATGTAGGTATGTAGGTATGTAGGTATGTAGGTATGTAGGTATGTAGGTATGTAGGTATGTAGGTATGTAGGTATGTAGGTATGTAGGTATGTAGGTATGTAGGTATGTAGGTATGTAGGTATGTAGGTATGTAGGTATGTAGGTATGTAGGTATGTAGGTATGTAGGTATGTAGGTATGTAGGTATGTAGGTATGTAGGTATGTAGGTATGTAGGTATGTAGGTATGTAGGTATGTAGGTATGTAGGTATGTAGGTATGTAGGTATGTAGGTATGTAGGTATGTAGGTATGTAGGTATGTAGGTATGTAGGTATGTAGGTATGTAGGTATGTAGGTATGTAGGTATGTAGGTATGTAGGTATGTAGGTATGTAGGTATGTAGGTATGTAGGTATGTAGGTATGTAGGTATGTAGGTATGTAGGTATGTAGGTATGTAGGTATGTATGCATGTAGGTATGTATGTATGTAGGTATGTAGGTATGTATGTATGTAGGTATGTAGGTATGTATGTATGTAGGTATGTAGGTATGTTTGTATGTAGGTATGTAGGTATGTATGTATGTAGGTATGTAGGTATGTATGTATGTAGTTATGTAGGTATGTATGTATGTAGGTAAGTAGGTATGTAGGTATGTAGGTACGTAGGTATGTAGGTATGTAGGTATGTAGGTATGTAGGTATGTAGGTATGTAGGTATGTAGGTATGTAGGTATGTAGGTATGTATGTATGTAGGTATGTAGGTATGTATGTATGTAGGTATGTAGGCATGTAGGTATGTAGGTATGTATGCATGTAGGTATGTAGGTATGTAGGCATGTAGGTATGTAGGTATGTAGGTATGTAGGTAGGTATGTATGTAGGTATGTAGGTATGTATGTATGTAGGTATGTAGGTATGTATGTATGTAGGTATGTAGGCATGTAGGTATGTAGGTATGTAGGTATGTAGGTATGTAGGTATGTAGGCATGTAGGTATGTAGGTATGTAGGTATGTAGGTATGTAGGTATGTAGGTATGTAGGTATGTAGGTATGTAGGTATGTAGGTATGTAGGTATGTAAGTATGTAGGTATGTAGGTATGTTGGTATGTAGGTATGTAGGTATGTAGGTATGTAGGTATGTAGGTATGTAGGTATGTAGGTATGTAGGTATATAGGCATGTAGGTATGTAAGTATGTAGGCATGTAGGTATGTAGGTATGTAGGTATGCAGGTATGTAGGTATGTAGGTATGTAGGTATGTAGGTATGTAGGTATGTAGGTATGTAGGCATGTAGGTATGTAGGTATGTAGGCATGTAGGTATGTAGGTATGTAGGCATGTAGGTATGTAGGTATGTAGGCATGTAGGTATGTAGGTATGTAGGTATGTAGGTATGTAGGTAGGTATGTATGTAGGTATGTAGGTATGTATGTATGTAGGTATGTAGGTATGTGTGTATGTAGGTATGTAGGTATGTATGTATGTAGGTATGTAGGTATGTAGGTATGTAGGTATGTAGGTATGTATGTATGTAGGTATGTAGGTATGTATGTATGTAGGTATGTAGGTATGTATGTATGTAGGTATGTAGGTAAGTATGTATGTAGGTATGTAGGCCTGTATGTATGTAGGTATGTAGGTATGTAGGTATGTATGTATGTAGGTATGTAGGTATGTAGGTATGTAGGTATGTAGGTATGTAGGTATGTAGGTATGTAGGTATGTAGGTATGTAGGTATGTAGGTATGTAGGTATGTAGGTATGTAGGTATGTAGGTATGTAGGTATGTAGGTATGTAGGTATGTAGGTATGTAGGTATGTATGCATGTAGGTATGTATGTATGTAGGTATGTAGGTATGTATGTATGTAGGTATGTAGGTATGTATGTATGTAGGTATGTAGGTATGTTTGTATGTAGGTATGTAGGTATGTATGTATGTAGGTATGTAGGTATGTATGTATGTAGTTATGTAGGTATGTATGTATGTAGGTATGTAGGTATGTATGTATGTAGGTATGTAGGTATGTAGGTATGTAGGTACGTAGGTATGTAGGTATGTAGGTATGTAGGTATGTAGGTATGTAGGTATGTAGGTATGTAGGTATGTAGGTATGTAGGTATGTATGTATGTAGGTATGTAGGTATGTAGGTATGTATGTATGTAGGTATGTAGGTATGTATGTATGTAGGTATGTAGGCATGTAGGTATGTAGGTATGTATGCATGTAGGTATGTAGGTATGTAGGCATGTAGGTATGTAGGTATGTAGGTATGTAGGTAGGTATGTATGTAGGTATGTAGGTATGTATGTATGTAGGTATGTAGGTATGTATGTATGTAGGTATGTAGGCATGTAGGTATGTAGGTATGTAGGTATGTATGTATGTAGGTATGTAGGTATGTATGTATGTAGTTATGTAGGTATGTATGTATGTAGGTAAGTAGGTATGTAGGTATGTAGGTACGTAGGTATGTAGGTATGTAGGTATGTAGGTATGTAGGTATGTAGGTATGTAGGTATGTAGGTATGTAGGTATGTAGGTATGTATGTATGTAGGTATGTAGGTATGTATGTATGTAGGTATGTAGGCATGTAGGTATGTAGGTATGTATGCATGTAGGTATGTAGGTATGTAGGCATGTAGGTATGTAGGTATGTAGGTATGTAGGTAGGTATGTATGTAGGTATGTAGGTATGTATGTATGTAGGTATGTAGGTATGTATGTATGTAGGTATGTAGGCATGTAGGTATGTAGGTATGTAGGTATGTAGGTATGTAGGTATGTAGGCATGTAGGTATGTAGGTATGTAGGTATGTAGGTATGTAGGTATGTAGGTATGTAGGTATGTAGGTATGTAGGTATGTAGGTATGTAGGTATGTAGGTATGTAGGTATGTAGGTATGTAGGTATGTAGGTATATAGGTATGTAGGTATGTAGGTATGTAGGTATGTAGGTATGTAGATATGTAGGCATGTAGGTATGTAGGTATGTAGGTATGTAGGTATGTAGGTATGTAGGCATGTAGGTATGTAGGTATGTAGGTATGTAGGTATGTAGGTATGTAGGTATGTAGGTATGTAGGTATGTAGGTATGTAGGTATGTAGGTATGTAAATATGTAGGTATGTAGGTATGTAGGTATGTAGGTATGTAGGTATGTAGGTATGTAGGTATGTAGGTATGTATGTATGTAGGTATGTAGGTATGTAGGTATGTATGTATGTAGGTATGTAGGTATGTATGTATGTAGGTATGTAGGTATGTATGTATGTAGGTATGTATGTATGTAGGTATGTAGGTATGTATGTATGTAGGTATGTAGGTATGTATGTATGTAGGTATGTAGGTATGTATGTATGTAGGTATGTAGGTATGTAGGTATGTAGGTATGTAGGCATGTAGGTATGTAGGTAGGTATGTATGTAGGTATGTATGTATGTAGGTATGTAGGTATGTAGGTATGTAGGTATGTAGGTATGTAGGTATGTATGTATGTAGGTATGTATGTATGTAGGTATGTAGGTATGTAGGTATGTATGTATGTAGGTATGTAGGTATGTATGTATGTAGGTATGTAGGTATGTAGGTATGTAGGTATGTAGGTATGTAGGTATGTAGGTATGTAGGTATGTAGGTATGTAGGTATGTAGGTGTGTAGGTATGTAGGTATGTAGGTATGTAGGTATGTAGGTATGTAGGCATGTAGGTACGTAGGTATGTAGGTATGTAGGTATGTAGGTATGTAGGTATGTAGGTATGTAGGTATGTAGGTATGTAGGTATGTAGGTATGTAGGCATGTAGGTATGTAGGTATGTAGGTATGTAGGTATGTAGGTATGTAGGTATGTAGGCATGTAGGTATGTAGGTATGTAGGCATGTAGGTATGTAGGTATGTAGGTATGTAGGTATGTAGGTATGTAGGTATGTAGGTATGTAGGTATGTAGGTATGTAGGTATGTAGGTATGTAGGTATGTAGGTATGTAGGTATGTAGGTATGTAGGTATGTAGGTATGTAGGTATGTAGGCATGTAGGTATGTAGGTATGTAGGCATGTAGGTATGTAGGTATGTAGGCATGTAGGTATGTAGGTATGTAGGTATGTAGGTATGTAGGTATGTAGGTATGTAGGCATGTAGGTATGTAGGTATGTAGGCATGTAGGTATGTAGGTATGTAGGCATGTAGGTATGTAGGTATGTAGGCATGTAGGTATGTAGGTAGGTATGTATGTAGGTATGTAGGTATGTATGTATGTAGGTATGTAGGTATGTATGTATGTAGGTATGTAGGTATGTATGTATGTAGGTATGTAGGTATGTATGTATGTAGGTATGTAGGTATGTAGGTATGTAGGTATGTAGGTATGTAGGTATGTAGGTATGTAGGTATGTATGTATGTAGGTATGTAGGTATGTATGTATGTAGGTATGTAGGTATGTATGTATGTAGGTATGTAGGTAAGTATGTATGTAGGTATGTAGGCATGTATGTATGTAGGTATGTAGGTATGTAGGTATGTATGTATGTAGGTATGTAGGTATGTAGGTATGTAGGTATGTAGGTATGTAGGTATGTAGGTATGTAGGTATGTAGGTATGTAGGTATGTAGGTATGTAGGTATGTAGGTATGTAGGTATGTAGGTATGTAGGTATGTAGGTATGTAGGTATGTTTGTATGTAGGTATGTAGGTATGTATGTATGTAGGTATGTAGGTATGTATGTGTAATGTATCGCGGCGCTTGCGTGAACAGCAGGAAGTTTCCGTGAACGCAGTTGCCGACATGATGGTGATGGGTATTGTTAAAGAATAAATCTTTAGTGTGTGAGTGTCTCTAGTTTTTTTCCCACAACCCACCAAGAAGTGAATATCACAACTGGCGACGAGGTAAAGAAGTGAAAATTATAGTAAAATAAGATGGATGAACAACCAGTTTTTTCCAAGGTAGTCGGAATTCTTAATGAATTCAACCCCGAGGTAAACAGTTGGCTTATACATCAAAAAAGAGTGCAGCAATATTTTATTGCAAATAAGATCACCGACAACGAAACAAAACGTGCGATATTGTTAAATGGTTTGCACGAAGATGCGTATAAATTACTTTGTAACCTCACTGTTCCAGAAGACCCGGAAGTCTGTGAATATGATACATTAATTACTGTTTTAAAAAACCATTATACACCAGTGAGGCCAGTGTTTGCCGAAAGGTTTCGATTTTATGCTGCACAAAAGCAACCGGAAGAATCGCTGCAAGATTGGGCTGCACGTGTTAAAAAGTTAGCAACACATTGCAAATTCGAAGCTTTTTTAGAGACTGCCATTCGCGACAAATTCGTAATAGGTTTAGAACCAGGAAAAGTCAGAGATAGGTTATTTAGTGAAGATGAAGAACAATTAAACTTTGCAAAGGCGTTATCAACAGCAATGACAGCCGAAACAGCTAGATTAAGTTATGGAATACAAGAGCAGACATCAAGAATTGCTATTAAGGCCGAACCAGGAGAAGTTTACCGGGTAGGCGCAGTTTCCAATGTACCTGCAGAAGTCCGCAGTCGATCGTATGTTGCACGAGGAGGACGCCGAGGATATGCAAACGGCCCTGGCGGCAGCGGTTACCAACAAGGTCGAGCAGCCGTACCTATCGCGCAGCGCCAGGCAACTTCTTGTTCCGTATGTGGTAAGAAAAACCATCAACGTGAAAATTGTAGATATCGTGACTATTCTTGCAATTCTTGCGGCATCAAAGGTCATTTGCAAAGTGTATGTGAAAAAGAAGGTCAAAATTGGGTTCATACTAATCGCTATTTAGAAAAAGAGGAAGTACCAATTTTTAATTTAACTGCTAATAAAAATTTGCCTTTTACAATTGATGTAAAATTAAATAATGATTGGTTTTTAATGGAATTAGACACGGGAGCTTCAGTATCAGTGTTATCGGAATTTTTATGGTCTCATAAATTCGCAAATTTAGAATTGGTACCGGCTGATCTATGTTTAGTTAGCTATACAGGAAACAAAATTTGGCCGGTGGGAAAAAGTAAAATAAATGTAACATACAATAATGTAAAAAAAGATATTGACTTTTACGTTATAAAAAACGGTGGACCACCATTGTTAGGAAGGAATTTCGTTTACGAATTTAAATTGAACTTAGCTAGTATTAATTATTTAACCACTGGAGTTGATGCCATAATTCACGAGTACCCAGAAGTATTTGCAGATAAATTGGGAATTTTTAAAAATCAAAAACTGCACTTAACTCTGAAAGATGGCGCAACTCCAAAATTTTTCCGTCCACGTCCACTTCCTTATGCGTTGAAAAAGAAAGTTGACGAGGAATTGGAAAACCTTATTAAAAACAATATAATAGAACCCGTTACGATTTCTGATTGGGGTACTCCTATAGTTCCTATAATAAAGAAGGATGGTTCAGTTCGAATATGTGGTGATTATAAAATAACTTTGAATCATCAACTTAAAATTGATAGCTATCCCTTACCACGAGTTGAGGATCTTTTAACTAGAATTACAGGCGGAGAAAAATTTTCTAAAATCGATTTGAGCCATGCCTATCAACAGCTGTTGCTGGATAACTCCTCAAAAGATTTAACTACAATTAGTACCCATAAGGGGTTATTTCGTTATTTAAGATTACCTTACGGAGTTTCTTCAGCACCGGCTCAGTTTCAAAGAATTATGGAACAATTATTTTTGAATATCAAAAATGTCTCTTGTTTTTTAGACGATATTTTAATTACTGGAAAAGACACAACCGAGCACATGTATACATTGAAACAAGTTTTAAAGATTTTACAAAACCATGGTTTAACTGTAAGAAAAGAGAAATGTTCATTTTTCCAAGATTCAGTTACATATTTAGGGTATGTTATAAATAAACAGGGGGTAACTAAATCACCGGAAAAGATAAAAGCAGTATTAGATGCTCCAGTACCTGGAAATGTAACTGAATTGAAATCTTTTTTGGGATTAATTAACTACTATCACAAATTTTTACCAGGGTTACCGAATGTTTTATATCCATTATATCAACTTATTAAGAAAGATGTAAAATGGAAGTGGAGTAACAATTGTCAAATTGCATTTGATAAAATTAAAGATCTCATGGTTTCACCGCAAGTTTTGGTACATTATAACCCAAATTTACCTGTTAATTTGACAGTTGATGCTTCTGATAAAGGTCTAGGGGCTATTTTAACACATGTCTATACAGATGGATCGGAACGCCCAATAGCTTTTGCTTCCAGAACATTAGTAGATGCAGAAAAACGATATTCACAGATAGATAAAGAAGCAACAGCTATTGTGTTTGGTGTAAAGAAATTCCATCAATATTTATACGGCAGGAAATTTGGTTTGTTGACTGATCATAGACCTTTAGTGTCAATTTTTGGCCCCAAACGGGGCATACCCATGATGATGGCTAATCGACTACAACGTTATGCCTTATTTTTAAGTGGTTATGATTTTGAAATACAGTATGTTAGTACTTCAAGAAATCGCGCAGATTGTCTTTCGCGTTTGCCAATAGAAACTAATCACACTGAATTTGAATCAGCAATTGGTAATATTCAATATTTAGATAACACCGAGTTACCAATCAACACAAAGGATATTAAAGAAGCTACTCAGAAAGATGCTATTCTGAAAGATATATCTAATTATGTAAGCTCGGGTTGGCCGCAATCCATTACTGATAAAAGTATATTACCCTATTTTCATAGGAAAGACGAAATCACGGAGATAGATGGTATTTTACTCTGGGGTTATCGTGTAATTGTACCCAAGACTTTACAGTCTGTAATTTTAAAAGAATTGCATGTAGCGCATTCAGGAATAGTAAAAACAAAATCAGTGGCAAGATCTTATGTATGGTGGCCAGCACTAAATAACGATATTGAAAATTTGTGTAGAGCTTGTGAAAAATGTCAAAGATTTAGAGTCAATCCCCCCAAAAATTCAACCGAATTATGGCCGCTGGCGGGCGTTTGGGAAAGACTTCATTTAGATTTTTTAGGACCGGTTCAGGGGAAATATTTTTTAGTCCTAATAGACTCGTACACCAAATGGCTAGAAGTGTTTCGAGTTCCCTCAATTACTTCGGCTCAAACAATAAAAATCCTTAGAGAGGTATTTTCTAGATTTGGACTGCCAAAATTATTAGTTACAGATAACGGTACACAATTAGTTTCTAATGAGTTTGAATGTTTTTTAAAACATAATGGCATAGAGCACATCACTAGTCCACCATACTATCCTATGTGCAATGGGGCAGCAGAAAACTCCGTAAAAACAGTAAAAAATTATTTATTAAAAGAAATTTCTAAATTTGATACCATTGACATTGATAGAGCCCTAAGCGTTTTTTTAATGAGATATAGAAACTCCGCGCATTGTACAACTGGAGAGACGCCGGCGCGATTACTATTGAACAGACCAGTAAGAACTAGGTTAGATCTTATTCGTCCGGAGGGTTTGAAATATGAACCCCAGGTCATGGAGGACAGCATCAAAATAAATATCGAGAATAGCAGAATACGACAAAAGAGAAATTTTAGAGGTCGGTCTAAGCGGGCATTTAGAGTGGGTGAGTTGGTATTAGTCAGAGACTATAGGTCGAGTAAGCCATCGTGGACCAAGGGAATCGTTACAAACATATTAGGCAAACAAACCTATGACGTTATAATACCGAATACTAATATTAAATGGAAAAGGCATGTGAATCAGCTGTTGTCTTGCAATGATTCAGATGACTTGCCAATGCCAACTGCTGATTCAAACGTCGTACACTTTAATGGTGGGATTCAAAATGATGAAGACACTGATAACACCACCGATGGTAGTGTCAGTGAACCAGAGCCTGATAACGTAGTCGAAGAGCCACAGGGTACTCAAACAGATGATATTACAATTCGCAGGTCTGCACGGACAAAAAAATCTCCTGTCAGATTTAGATATAATTAAAATTGTATAAATAATTTATGCTGTAATTAAGGGAAGAGGTATGTAATGTATCGCGGCGCTTGCGTGAACAGCAGGAAGTTTCCGTGAACGCAGTTGCCGACATGATGGTGATGGGTATTGTTAAAGAATAAATCTTTAGTGTGTGAGTGTCTCTAGTTTTTTTCCCACAACCCACCAAGAAGTGAAT